>JAQJVL010001700.1:0-154525 GCA_035578905.1 Stictocephala bisonia | reverse complement strand
AGTGACTTTAAGTGAAGTACATACATCAATTTCAAAAGATACATATTGAAAAATAGCTATGCTAAGTTGAATTGAAATTCAATATAAGACGGAAATCTTATACAGTGTAATATGGCAACACATTTTTCACTTGTATCAAATGCCCTAAATAAATGAAATATATATACAGTAATAGGTGAATAATAAATTTGGTAGTTAAATATAGTATTAAAAATAAGAACCGTTTTTAGCCCCAAAACTAATAAAATACAAGTACAATTGGTGGTTGTTATATCCAGAGAAGTACAACCTTACATTAATTTCAAGAGATACATATTGAAAAATAAGTAGGCTACTTTAAATTGAAATTTAACATAAGAGGGTAATATTACGGTGTAATATGACATCGCATTTTCCACTTGTAACTAAGTCCCTAAATAAATTAAATATATTGTAAATGAACTATACATTTGGTAGTTACTATTATTAAAAACACACTACATACAAACATTACTGTTTGAACTACAATAACTATCAGCTACTTTAATCAGATTCACATAACATTTTATTTTAACCCCTCTGCGTTGACAAGTGATCAAACGCTCACACGGGATGTCTATATATAAGAATGACACAGCGACAGGGAGTTTTCTCCAGCTAGAGTGGGAAGAGGGGGGTTACGACAGTGGAGCAGCGCTGTGCATGTATGCGTTTAATTTTGCATAGGAGAGTAACCACACTCTTGATGCATGTCCCGATCAAGAGTATGTATGTGGGTGGGACGATATACTACACTATGTGTGTGGCTGAGTGGGAGAGTATACCACAGTATGTGTGTGGGTGGGAGGATATACCACACTATGTGTGTGGGTGAGTGGCAGGGTATGTAGTGTATTTCTCATAAAACATAAAATTATAATCAATTCACGAAATGAAAGAGCAACTCAAACAGCGTTTTTTACGCAGAAGTTACAAGTGCTCAGTATGAGCACTATTTGTTATGTAGCTTGCTTTAAGTCGAGATAGCTCAGTTTTCCCAAACTTTGGTCAGTGTGTCTCGAGTGATTGTTGTAACAGCTGCTTAAATCCTGTTCCTTTAATCAGTAGGTTACCACTGTACTTATATGGATGGGTGGGTGGGCGGGGTCAGTACCACTGTACGTATATGGGTGGGTCAGTACCACTGTACATGTATGGGTGAGTCAGTACCACTGTACGTAAATGGGTGGGTGGGTGGGTCAGTTCCACTGTACGTATATGGGTGGGTGGGTGGGTCAGTACCACTGTACGTATATGGGTGGGTCGGTGGGTCAGCACCACTGTACCTGAATGGGTAGGTGGGTGGGTCAATACCACTGTACGTGAAAGGGTGGGTCAATCCCACTGTATGTGAATGGGTGGGTCGGTGGGTTGTGCCCTGCCGTCATCAGCTCCCTTTCACTGCTGTGAAAGAGTCTGATGTACTGAGGGCTGTCTTGAGACTTACAAGCAACACAGTAGGTGCAGATAATTCCACTGTACTTATATGGGTGGGCGGGCGAGTCTATACCACTGTACGTGTATGGGCGGGCAGTTGGGTCATTACAACTGTATGTGTATGGGAGGGCGGGTGGGTCAATACCACTGTACGTGTATGGGTGGGCATGTGGTCAAAACCACTGTACTTGTATGGGAGGGCTGGTGGGTAAAAACCACTGTACGTGTATGGGCGAGCGGGTGGGTCAAGTACCACTACAATACTACGGTACGTGTATTTGTAGATGGTTGGGTCAATACCCCGGTACGTGTATGGGTGGGCGGATAGGTCAATACCACGGTTCGTGTATAGGTGGGCGGACGAGTCAATACCACGGTGTGTGTATATGCTGGTGGGTCAATACCATGGTACGTGTATGGGTGGTGGGTGGATCGACAAAACGGTACGTGTATGAGTGGCGAGTGGGTCAATACCACGGCACGTGTATGGGTTGGTAGCTATATGATCTTTATTTTGCAGTAGGGTTTTGTCAGCTATTTCGGAAAAGAATATAAGTGTTCAGCTATTAAGAATTCTTTTGTAACTATAGCTTCAGACTTGTTACTATTGAGTGGAACAACGAAGGGCTTTCAAATGTGCTTTTTCCACAAGCAGAAAATTATTAAATTATATGGGTTCAGAAATTATTAAATTTCTGGAATATGTTCACTGTGGAAGGACAAATCCTATTTAATTTTCGAAATAGAGCATAATATATTTCTAGTATTCGAATCAACAATAAATATTCTGTTATAAGGAAGGTAATCACTCTTATTCAGCTCTATTCTTATGTAAAATGAATTACTTGTGTTCATTTAATATATATAAATAGCCCACCTACCCACCCATTACACACTGTAGTGCTGACCTACCCACCACACATACACATAGAGTGGTATTGACCCACCCGCCCACCCATACACGCACTGTAGTATTGACCCACCCGCCCACCCATACACGCACTGTGATATTAACCCACCCGCCCACCCATACACGCACTGTGGTATTTTTTATATTTTAATTTTAGTCCATTAAGCATTGTACACTCAAATTCCTGCCGTGTTCCAATGCTTAATGGACCACAGGTCGATCCACACCGCGATCCAAAAATGTATGGAAGGTCGTTGCGTTCTCTCGATCCAATGCTTAATGGACTAAAAGAGCGTTCCAGCTCGGCGAAAGTTACGAAGCTGACGGATTATTAAAAATCTCAAAAAATATATAAATATAAATTTATAAATAAATATAAATATAAATTATAAAATACATAAATATAAATTATAAATACTTATAAATATATGAAAATAGAAATGTCGTCATCGTGATGCGCGCGCAAGCGGGGAGTGCACACCTGCAACTGCTGCCAACTTAAATAAATTAAAAATATTAATTAAATAATTATTAGCCGATTATACCGCCGTTAGCTTCGTTACTCAGCTTCGTAACTTTCGCCTCGCTCCTAACCTGTGTCCCCCAGGGCCCTACGAGCCCTCCGGCATGGTATGACAGGAGGTGGATCGTAGATCCCGGCAAGTAAGCAGCCTTGGGCTTTCACCAATCGGGCATGGGCAATGTACTGGATGATGCCGATACCCATGCGCAGGTTCCAAGGTCGACATTGGAGGTATTGTCGGGCGTCCCGCTCTCTCAGTTATGTGCCTGGATCCTACACCGCGAGACATTCTATACGCGATCTCTGTCGTCGTTATTGCAGTACAGCGTGCTATGAACAGACTAAACTAACAAATTATTTTAAGACAGTAGAAATAACCGCTAACAATAATATAAACACAAAATCATATCAATGTAGTGTAAATAAAGTTAGATATTATAGACAATTGTATGAAACCCGTGAGTTACGTTTAACAAAGACAACAACACATTCTAATTACAAGACATTTATTGAAAATATGGACGTTTCGGCAATTACTAAAAATTTAATTGACGAGGAGGAGCAGTCCGAGTATCGTGAGGTCGAGGAATCCGTGTCGCTGATAGGTGAGAAGATAGAGTGCCAGGTTGACGTGCCCGACAACAGACACACCTCATCAGAAGAAGAGGAAGAGGAGGAAGAACCACCATGCAAGAGACGAAAACAGGCCACATCGCAGACATGGACTCTACTGACACTACTGATGAGTAGCCAGCGATACGTCTGGATCATTATGGTCTTATGTATCTGAAGTACAAGAGGGCTACGAAGAGCGGAAAACTACCACGTCAGATGTTGGAGAACCTGTACCAACTACTCACAACGATAGGAAAGATGGCCAAGATAATCGATGGGCAGACATTTATTCAGAACTACTCCAAGCACAGCCTCGCAGAGCGTTGGTCCACGATGTGTATAGATGTGAAGATGAAGAGAAAGCTGTCCAACTGGCTGATGGAATTTACAGAAGCCGCAGAGTGAAACAGGTCCCAACAGAATTTAGAAAGAAAGGGTTCACCTATGTTAGCTTCCATGCTGCCCAGTCCGGTACAGAGTCGTTCAACCACATTCACGTCATCCACGACTGCAGATGGAAGGACAGCACCTGCAGATGTGGCGCGTTCGCAGGACTCCGGCTTGCCCCATTCTACAGAAGACGTGTCAAGTATATCTCCGCTCTATCATCCGAGGACCTCCGGCTTCTATCGATCTATGTCCTTCAAGAAGGGAAATTACAAGTACTCTTTGAAATCGCCGGCAATAGATGGCGATTTCATTGTGAAGCTGGAGATCTACAAAACGAAGAGCGTGATCGGAC
This sequence comes from Stictocephala bisonia, assembly GCA_035578905.1. NCBI lineage: Eukaryota > Metazoa > Arthropoda > Insecta > Hemiptera > Membracidae > Stictocephala > Stictocephala bisonia. The sequence continues at coordinate 150,280 of JAQJVL010001700.1, read as the reverse complement.
ACCCGGCCATGGATTGGTGGAAGCATGCGGAGACCAGAGCATTTGTCCCAGTGAGGGACAACACGTCAACGCTCCGAAGCGCGCTACATCTGCAGCAGGAACTGCAGACGCTGCTGGAAGGCCAGCCAGACGCAGAGGGCGATTATGTGCTAGTGAGATAATAGAGGTGATTATGTGCGTGCTTTGTTCGCCCCTTGAGGCCTGTTTCCGTTGTGATTTGTGGTTGAATGATGACAGGATGCTAACAGTAAATAACACAGGTATCATAGTTAATAATTGTTTGAATAGATGTAGATTAACAATAAATAAAATGTCTGTACATGATCTCTTTCATTTGCAGAAGGATGGCAAATCACATTATGAGTGTCTTTCTTTGAAATATATTAACGATATGTATTATGATGTTAAAAAACACTATTATAGAAGCATTTTTAAATTTTACTAATTTTTTAAATTTTTAAACGATATTGACACGGGAAAAACCCCTTTTTTTAAAGTAACTGTATTTTTTCATGGACAGACATCTCGATAAAGGGGAAAAGAAAAATAAAAATTTTTTGGTTTGCCCGGCCCCCCAAAACAGGGGAAAAAAGAATTTTTTTTTTGTAGATTGTTTTGGGGTAGTTTCCCTTTTTAAAAAAAAACGTGGGTAAAATAGAAAATCCCCTCCAGGGGCAGAACCAATTCCCCGGGAAATGGGGGGGGTGGCCCAGTCGGCTTAAAAAAGGGAAAAACGGGGCCCAGAAATTGTTTCCATAAATTTTTTAACAACGTATTTATATCATGAAAGGGGGAACACAAACCCAAGGCAAATGGTCAAATATCGGGGCTCCCACCGTTGTGAGGGAAAAAAGGGGAAGTTTTCCCCCAAACAACCTGGGTTTAAAATTTAGGCAAAATAAGATATGCCCTGGAAAAACCCATGTCGCCCTTTTTGCAGACAAAACCCGTCAAAAAAAACCTTACCCCTCTAGCTTCGGGCGGGGCCTGTTTTTTTAAGGGGGCCAAACAAGAGGTGGGCCCTTGATTAAAACCTTTGAAAAATAATATAAATATCTAAATACTAACTTAAAGCAAATTAAAATTGTACAAAAATACGGGTTAAATAAAAAATTATTATAAAAAAAAGCTTTTTTTTATTATACTTCCTTGAAATGGAATCGTAAAAAACCCCCTTTGGGTGGTTTTGTTGAAAAGTTTGAAAAAAAAAATCATTTTTTTTTTCGTTTTTTTTTGGTTAAAATTTTTAATCTTTTAGAAATTGAAATGTTTTTAAAATTGGTATCCTTCTTTCATCCAAAAAGATATGTGCTTGTTCAGGTGAGAAAATATAGTTTAAAAAGGGTTTCCCCCAAGTTTTTCGGGTTTCAATTTGCGGGGGGCAATTTCCTTTTTTTTTTATCACCCCCCGAGGGCTTGAACCTTTGTTTGGGAAACCACCCACTTTTTCCCATTCTGTGATTTGGCCTCCCACCAAACTTTTTAGGGGAAATTTTAGCTGCATACATCGTCCTTCTCAGGTACGTCCCGCCCCCGGAAACCAAAAAAAAATTTGGTTATAAAAAGAAAAAATCTTTTATTTTACTTAAAACCAAACGAAAAATTGAAAGGTTTTCCGGAGACCTTCCATTCCCCGGGGTGAACGAAAGTCCCTTTGGGTTTTTGCGAAAAGCCCATAGCTGTTTTTCAATCCCCACACAAAAAGGGTAGAAAACCTGTAAAAAAAAAGCATAATTTTCTTGAAACCCCTTCGATTCAGACACATTTTTTGGGAATAATTCTTTAAACGGCAAACACCAACTTTTAAAAATGTAGCGGCTTGAAAAACCGCCTGAAATTTTCCCGTTTAGGGTCCTTTGGAAATAATCTCTCCCACCCCTTTTCAACAAAAATTGAAAATGGTTCCCCCAACCCCGCCCAGGGAAATTTTTAAAATTTGGTCCGAAAAAAACCCTTTTTTTTTTCCCGGGTCAGAACCAATTTTAAAGGGTTCTTTCCCGGGAAAAAAATGGGCTTGCTTTTTTTCCAAGAGGAAATTTGATTTTTTTTTTTGAAAAAATAACGGGCGATAATCCGGAAAGGCCTGAACTTTTTTAAAGAACGGCACCCTAAAAGGGCCCCGGGGTATTCCCCCCATGAAAATTTGGGGGTTTAAACCCCAAGGGCCCCCGGTTTTATCAAAAGTATAAGTATTTTTATAACCTTTTCACAAAATCGGTTTAAGGAAAGGACTACCTACACAAACACCAACGTTCCGAAAAAAAATACTTTTCAAATGTTTTTTGGGTTTCCAAAAAAATGCCAAATTTCGATCGAACGTTTATAGTACCCCTTTTTCCCATAAAAATAGAAAGAACCCCATATGCGTCTATGTCACATCCTTTCATCGGGGGGGTAGTTTTAAAACCCTTTTTTAATTATAAATGGGGTCGGGTTTGCTGCACTAATAGTAACTCATTTTTTGGTGCCCCCCAACTTGTTTTTTTTAATCCGGTGCATAGAAAACCTTTGTAAATTTAGGTTAGAATTAACTAAATTTTAAATTCCACCCACTTTTAAATGTTTAAAAAAAAGGTTTTCAAAAATCCCAAGGGTTTTAAACCCATTTTTTTCAAAAATTTTTTCCCCTTCAGAACCTAAGGAATATTTTTTTAAATTCAAAACCCGTTAGATAAAAAGGGCCCAAAGCATGGCAGGGAAAAATTCTTGAAATGGGGGTGAAACATACAAAAATCGTTTTTTCACAAAGTTCTGTCAATTCATCAATCAAAAAAGGTTTTAAAAAATTGAAAACCTTAGCTGTAAGAAGACGGGAAATGCAAAAAACCCAAGTTTTTCCCAAATTTTGAATGACAGTTCGCCATAGGGGGATTATATTTCCTCCCCCTTAAATTTTTTCCGGGAACCCTGCCCCCAAAAGTTTTCCCAAACCTCCACCCTTTGGGACTTCTTTTGCGGGGGGGCCCCTTTCTTTGGCTGAAAGTGGGTTTTTCCATTCGTCTACTTCCCCTTGATTCCTCGGGCCACCGACCTTTCCAGGGGTAAGAATAAAAATAAGAAAAAGAATGTCTTTATTCAAAAAACAAAATACATGGTATACATGAATAGTGCCCGATACTTTACTTATTCAAAAGTTTTAAAAAAACGAAAAATAATGTCAATAAAATCAATAAAAAATAAAAATTTAACTCCCTTTAATTATAATTCCAAAAAAAATTTTTTGTATTTAAAATATTTGTAAAAAATAAAAAAAAATTTAAAAAAACCTAAAAATTTAACATATGAAACGTTAGCCCATGGTGTGAAATTTTTAAAAAAAATTTGATTTAAAACCGGGGTTGGGAAAATTTTAAAAAACAAATTATATTTTTTTGAAAAAATTTCCTCTAATGAAAAAATTTTGGCAAATTTTTCACCCCAAAAAAAGTTAAATAAAATTTTCCCTTTAAAAATTTTAATTTGATTTTTAGTTTCAAATTTTTATGTGATCGGAAATTTTTGGGTAAAAAAACTTAAGTCCCATGGAACGGGGTTTTTTTTTGGTAAAATTCAAGATTATTTTTTTTTGATTTTTTTATAAATCTGAAATTTTCCCTAGTATTGTGGGGCCCCTGAAGTAAATTTGGGGGTCTAAAGCCTTGAAAATTTGTTTCCCATTTTGCAGCTACAATAGTAGCAAAAAAATTTTACAAAAGAAAAAACCCTGTGGGAATTTTGTTTTTTGGGCCAACGCATTTTTTCCCCAAAAGTCCCTGGGTTTTAAAAAATTAAACATTATCCTAGCCGCCTTTTTTTTTTTGGCTTTTAAAAAAAAATTTTTTAGTTTTTGAAAAAAAAAAATTAAAAAAAAAACTTTTTTTTTTGTTTTTTAAACCCCCAAAATTTAAACAAAAACCTTATTCCAAAAAAAAAAAAAAAAATTAAAAAAAAAAATAAAAATTTTTTAAAAAATTAAAGGGGAAAAAAAAAATATATATTTTTTTTTTGGGGGTTTTTTAAAATTTTGCTAACCTTTGAAAAATTCTTTTTTTGGGGCCCAAAATAGCCCAATGATATTTTAGAAGAACCTTTTTCACAGGGGTCGGGCCCAATCAAAAAATTTTTTTCAAAATTTAATCCGAGAAATTTTTTTTTTTTTTTGGTCTATAAATTTTTGGTCCATTTTCCTTTTTTTTTTTCCCAGTTAAATTTTTCTTAAATTTGTAGCTTTAAATTTGTTTTTTTTTGCTTTGAAAAAAAACTGCTTTAACCCCCTTTTTTTTTTTGAAAATTTTTACTAAAAATTTTAAATTTTTTGGGATAAATTTTGAATTAAGTGGGAAACCCATTTAGAAAAAAAAAAATTTTTAAAAATTAAATTTATTTTTGCTTCTGTGCCCAAAGAAAAAAATTAGGGGTAAATTTTGCGTATAAACATATTTTTCCACTTTGGCAATCCCCACGGAGGGAAAACCCCTTTAAGTAACAAAATAAAAATAAAAGGGGCCCCCAAAATGGCCCCTTTTGAGGAACACCAAATTTAATTTTTTTTTCATATTTGTTTTAAAAATTTTTTTAATTTCTTTTTCCCCATTTTTTTTAAAAACTATTCTCAAAAAATTTGGGTTTTGGGGCCCTTTTTCCAAATAAGTTTGGGAAAAAACCAAAAGCGGGAAGGCTCTTTTTTTTCAAAAACCTTTTTTGGTTTCCCAAGGGGAAATTTAAAAACCCAATTTTTGGGTTTGGGACACACCTGTCAAAAGCTCGGCTCGGGATCAAAAAACACAGCCCCCAAAACTTTTTTTTTTTTTTATCAATTTTTTTAAATAATAGACTAAAAAAAATCTTTTGAAAAGAAGCTTTTTTCCCCACCGTTTTTCCAAAACCAAAAGGGCCAGTTTTTCCCTTTATCTAATAGTTTTAATTTTGGGATTCTAAGTAAAAAACCCAAATTTTGGTTTGAAAAAAACTACACGTTAAAAAAAACCTTAGAGAAAACTGACAACTGTAAAAATTTGGGGAAAACAAGAAAAGGGCCCGGGGAAATCCCCTTTTTTTAAAAAAAAAATCGGACAAATCTTGGCTTTTTTTCATTTGATCAGGAAACATGCCCGAAATAAAACGATAAAATTTCCAAAAAAATGCCCCCAAAGGGGTTTAAAACTGAAAAGCTCAAACCACTTTGGGTTTTTTATTTAATGTAAGAGGCCATCACCCAGGCCCAAAGATTAAATTTTAAAATTAAAAGAATCAATAAGGGAAAAAAAAAAATTTTTTGGTTTGCGTCTATTTTTTTGAAAACAAAAATGAATTATTTTTTTTAAATTTTTTTGTATCAAAAAAATTTTTCCCCTTTACAAATGATTTCCATTAATTTTGAAAAAAAGGAAAAACCCTTTTTTTTTCAAATATTTGAAAAAAAAAAAGTTTTTAAAAAAATGCTTCGCCCCCCGTATTTAAAAATTAAAATTTTGCCCTTTTTTTCCCAACATTTAAAATTACCCCCCGAATTTTGGGGCCTGTTTTTTTCCCCCTACCCAGTTCATTTTTAAACCTTTTTTCCCCGGGTTTTGTTTTCCCATAATGTTATTTGATTTTTTTTTAAACCCTTTACAGTAAAAGGGTAATTCTTTTTTTCCCTGGGAAAAACATTCCGCTTTAAAAGGGTTCTTTTCTTTTATTTTTTTAAAAAATCCCCTTTTTTTAACAGAAACCTTTGTTTTTTTTAATTCCCCTAGCCGTCCCCTTTAAACTAACTATGTAGTTTAAAAATCATCACAAAAAACAATTGGTTATCCAAAAGATTTTTTTTTTTCTTTTATTTTTAATTTTTACAAAAGGGGAAACCAAAAATTAAAAGTGGTACATAAAAAGAAACCACTTCAATACTGAAACTGACCCAGTGGGGGAAATAATACCCCCTTTAAAACGTTTTCAACAGCGAAACTTTGATCCCAACCCCCGCCCCCTGCACCAATAAGAGAATGATAATTAAAACCAGAAATAAGCCAATCGTGGGTAAACCCCAAACCCGAAGCGATCGGGGGCCTGTTTGCACGTGTTTTGACACGCCCGGTTGCTTTTTTCCGTAGTTCCCCAGCCCGTGCCCCTGTGGGCATCCGGTCGTCCCCCCCATCAATTGGCCCCCTCCCCCAAATTTGGCGACGGGATTACCAGGCCCAAGAAAAACCCGTTTTCCGGGGGAAAAATTTTCTTTAACAACAAAGAGTGACAGGGTTACCAACTTTGCCCTTTGCCCCCCGGGTTTTGGGGCGAAACCCAAAAAAAGGCCCTGTTTTACTTGCTGGGATCTACGTTTCCCACCCCCTTTCCCCAAAAACCCTGCCAGAGGGCCCGTGGGGGCCCGGGGGGGGGCACGGGTTGGGGAAAAAGGATATAAAAATTTAAATAAAAACCAATCGGGTCAATATTTATGCCCCCAAACCCAATTAAGGTTAGTTTTTTGTGAGCTTTTTGGGTAGCTCAAGGATGTCTTAAAACAAAATTTAAAATAGCCAGTTTTTTTACTTTTTTCCCCAAAGGAGGGTGGTATAATTCCCAAAACTGAAGGTCAAAGTTTTTTTTTCTTAACTTTTTTAACCAATATTCCAAAATTTTTTATATTAGGCCCCCAAAAAAAAACAAAAATTTTTCTTATAGATTTTTTTTTTATATTTAAAGTAGCAAATTTTTTTTTTTTTTTTTTCCCTACATTTTTAATTTTCCCCCATTTTTTGGGAACATTTTTTTTATAAAAAAATTAGTAAATTATAAATGTAAACCCAAAAGAGAGCCCCTTTATCAGGAAACTGGAAAGTGGTCTAATTGACAATGATTTGAAATGGTATGAAAATTTTTTTTCCATTAAGGAAAATTTTGTGTGATTATTTTGAAATTTTCAGAAATTTAATTAGGGCTCCTACAAACTCAAAAATGGCAGTTTGAATATGATAAAAAAAACCCCAAAAAGCAAAAAAAATTTTTTTAAAAAAAATAAAAAATAATTAAATTAAAAAAAAAATTTTTTTTTTTGGGGAAAAAAAAATTTTTTTTTTTAAAAAAAAAAAAATTTTAATTTTTTTTAAAAAAATTTTTTTTTTTAAAAAAAAAAAAAAAAAAAAAATTTCAGAAAATTTTAAAAAAAAAAAATTTTTTAAAAAAAATTTTTTTTTTAATTAAAAAAAAAAAATTTCCCCCAAAAAATTTTTTTTTTTTTAAAAAATTTTTCCCCCCCCCCTTGTTAAACCCAAAAAAAAGGGCCCCCCTTTAAAAACCCTTTGGGCCCCCGGGGAAAAAAAAAAAAAATAAAAAACCCCAAAAAAAAAAATTTTAAAAACGGGGGGAAATTTTTTGGGGGGGGGGGGGGGGTTTTTTTTTTTTTTTTTTTTTTTTTGGGGGGGGGGTTTTTTTTTGTTTTTAAAAAAAATTTTTTTTTTTTTTTAATTTTTTTTTTTTAATTTTTTAAAATTTTTTTAAAAAAACCCCCCCCTTTTTTTTTTTTCCCCCCCCCTTTTTTTTTGGTTGGGCCCTTTTTTTGGTTTTTTTTTTTTCCCTTTTGGGGTTTTTTTTCCCCCCCCCCCCCCCCGGGGGGTTTTTTTTTTTTTTTTTTCCCCCCGGGCCCTTTTGGAAAAATTTTTTAAAAATTTTTTTTTTTAATTTCCCCCCTCCCCCCAAAAGTCCCCAAAAAAAAAAATTTTTTTTGGGAAAAAAAACTTTTAAAAATTTTTTCCCCCCCCCCCCCCTTTTTTAAATTTTTTAATTTTTAAAATTTTTTAAAAATTTTGTTTTTTTTTGGTTCCCAAATTTCCCCCCCCCCCCTTTTTTTTTTTTTTTTTTTTTCCCCCCCCCCCCCCCCCTTTTTTTTTCCCCCCCCCCCTTTTTTTTTTTTTTCCCCCCTTTTTTCCCCCCCCCCCCCCCCCCCCCCCCCTTTTTTTTTTTTTTTTTTTTAAAAAAAACCCCCCCCCCCCCCCCCTTTCCCCCCCCCGGGGCCCCCCCTTTTTTTTTTTTTTTTTGGGCCCCCCCCCCCCCGGGGTTTTTTTCCCCTTTTTTCCCCCCCCCTTTTTTTTTTTTGGGGTTTTTTTTTTTTCCCCCCCTTTTTTTTTTTTTTGGGGGTTTTTTCCCCCCCCCGGGGCCCCCCCCCCCCAAAAAAAAAATTTTTTTTTTTTTTTTTGGGTTTTTTCCCTTTTTTTTTTTTTTCCCCCCCCCCCCCTTTTTTTTTTTAAAAAATTTTTAAAATTTTGGTTTTTTTTTCCCCTTTTTTAAAAAAAAATTTTTTTCCACCCCCCCTTTTTTTTTAAAAAAAACCCCGGTTTTGGGCCCCCTTTTTCCCCCTTTTTTTTTTTCCCTTTTTTTTTTAAAAATTTTTTTTTTTTTCCCCGGTTTGAGTTTTTTTTTAAAAAAAAACCAAAAATTTTTTTGGGGGGAAAAAAAAAATTTTTTCTTTAAAAACCCCTTTTTTTTTAAAAAAAATTTTTTTTTTTGGGTTTTTTTTTTTTAAAAAAAAAAAAATTTTTTTTTTTTTTAAAATTTTTTCCCCGGGTTTTTTTTTAAAAAAATTTTTTTTTTTTTTTCCCCCCCAAATTTTCCCCTAAAAATTTAAAAGGGTTTTTTTTTTAAAAAGGAAATTTTAAAAAAAAATTAAAAACCCTTTTTTTTTTTTTTAAAAATTTTTAAATTTTTTTTTTTAAAAAAAAAAAAAAAGGGGGTTTTTCCCTTTTAAAAAATTTCTTTAAAATTTTTTTTGGAAAAACCCCGGGGAAAAAAAAAAACAGGGGCCTTTTATTTAATTTTTTTTATTTTTAAAAATAAGGTTTTTCCCCCCAATTAAATTGTTTTAAATTTTTTTTTTGATTAAAAAAAAAAAATTAAAAACCTTTTTTAAAAAAATTTTTTTAAAAATTAAAAAATTTTTTTAAAAAAATTTTAAAAAAAAATAAAAATTTAAAAAACAAAAAATTTTTTTTTTTTTTTTAAAACAAAAAGGGTTTTTAAAAAAAAAAAAACCTTTTCCCCCCCAAAAAAAAAAAAAAAATTTTTTTTTTTTTAAAAAAAAATTTTTTAAAAAAAAAAAACCCCCCCAAACCCTTTTAAAAAAAAAAAAAATTTTTTTAAAAAAAAAATTTTTTTCCCCCCCCCAAAAAAAACCCCAAAAATTAAATTTTTCCCTTTTTAAAAAAAAAAAAAGAATTTAAAAAAAAAAAAAATTTTTTAAAATTTCCCAAAAATTTTTTTTAAAATTTTTTTTTTTTCTTTTTTTAAAATTTTTTAAAAAGGTTTTTTAATTTTTTTTTTTTTTTTTTTAAAAAAGGGGGCCCCCTTTTAAAAAAATTTAAAAAAAAAAAAATTTTTTTTTTTTCCCAAAAAAAAATTTTAAAAAAAAAAAACAAAATTTTTTTTAAATAAAAAATTTTTCCTTTTTGGTTTTTTTTCCCCAAAAATTTTTTTAAAAAAAAATTTTTTTTTTTTAAAAAAAATTTAAACTTAAATTTTTTGGAAAATTTAACCGTAAAATTAACCTTTAAAAAAAAAACAAAAATTTTTAAAAATGTTTTTTTTTTTTTTTTCCTGCCCCTTTTTTTTAAAAAAAAAAACCAAAAAATTTTTTTCCCCCAAAAAAACCCCTTTTTCCTTTCCCCAAAAAAAACCAAAAAAACCCCCTTTTTTTGGCCCCTTTTTTTTCCCCTTTTTTGGTTTTTTAAAAAAATTTTTTAAAAAAAAATTTTTTAAAAAAAAAAAATTTTTTCCCCAAAAAAATTTTTTTTTCCCCCCCAAAAGGGTTTTGTTAAAAAAAAAAAAATTATTCCCCTTTTAAAAGGTTTTTTTTTTTTCCCCAGGAATTTTTTTTCCCCCCAAAAAACCCCCCTTTCCCCCAAAAAAACCCCTTTTAAAAAAAAAACCCCCCTTTTTTTAAAAAAATTTTTTTTTTTTTTTTAAATTTGCCCCCTTTTTAAAAAAAAAAAGGTTTTAAAATTTTTTTTTTTCATTAAAAAATTTTCCCCCCCAAAAAAAAAAAAAACCCCAAAAAAAACCCAAAATTTAATTTTTTTAAAAAAATTCCCCCAAAAAAAACCCCCCCCAAAAAAAACCTTTTCCCCTTTTTAAAAAAAACCCCCCCCCAACCCCTTTTTTTTTTTAAAAAAATTTTAGGTTTAAAAAACCAAAATTTTTTTTTAAAAACCCCCCCAAAAAACCCAAAAAAAAAAACCCCTTTTTTTTTTTTTTTTAATTTCCCCAAAAAAAGGGGAAAAACCCCCCAAAAATTTTTTTTTTTTTTTGGGGGTTTTTCCCCGGGGGGCTTTTTTTCCCCAAAAAAAATTTTTAAAACCCCCAAAAACCCCCTTTTTTTTTTTTCCCCCCCTTGGTTTTTTTAAAAAAAAATTTTTAAAAAAAGGTTTTTTTTTAAAAAAAGGAATTTTTCCTTAACCCCAATTCCCCTTTCCCAAAAAAAATTTTTTAAAAAAAAACCCCCCCAAAATTTTTTTCCCTTTTCCTTAAAACCCCCCCAAAAAAGGGTTTAAAAATTTTTAATTTTTTTTAAAAACCCCAAAAAAAAATTTTAAGGCCCCTTTTTTTAAAAAAAAAAAAAAAAAAAATTTTTTTTAAAAGGGGGCCCCCTTTTTTTTTTCCCCGGGGCCTTTTTTTTTCCCCCTTTTTTTTAATTTTATGCCCCTTTAAAAAATTTTTTTTTTTTTGGGGGAAAAATTTTTTTTTGGGAAAACCCCGGGTTTTTTTTTTTTTTCCCCCTTTTTTTTAAAAATAATTTTTTTAAAAAATTTTTAAAAAAACCAAAAAACCATTTTTTTAATCATTCCCAAAAAACTTTTGGTTTTTTTAAAAACCAAAAGGAAAAAAATTTTTTTTAAAATCCCAAATTTTTAATTTTTTTTTTTTCCCCAACTCCCCTTTTTCCCCCAAAAAATTAAAAAAAATTTCCAACCTTTAAAAAATTTTTTTTGGGGCCCCCCCAAAAAACCCTTTTCCCCGTTTAAAACTAAAACCCCTTTTTTTAAAAAAATTTTTTTTTTTTTTTTTTTTCCCCCCCCCAAAAAAAAAACCCCAAAAATTAAAATTTTGGGGGCCCCAAATTTTTTAAAAAAAACCTTTTTTTTTGGGTTTTTTCCCCGGCCCCCCCCTTTTTAAAAGGGGGTTTTTTTTTTCCCCTTTTTTTTTTTGGGGGTTTTTTTTAAAACCCCCTTTTTTTTTGGGTTTTTTTTCCCCCAAAAATTTTCCCTTAAATTTTTTTTTTTTTTTTTTTTTTTTTTAATTTTTTTTTAAAAATTTTTAAAATTTAAAAAAAAAAATTTTTTTGAAATAAACCTTTTTTTTTTTTTAAAAAAAATTTCCCTTTTTTAAAAAAAAAAAAAATTTAAAAAAAAATTTTTAAAAAAATTAACAAACCCTTTTTTTTTTTAACAAAAAAAAAAAAATTTTTTTTTTTTTTTTTTCCTTTTAAAAAAAAAAAAAATAACCCCAAAAAAAAAAAAAAATTTTTTTTCCCCAAAAATTTTTCCCTTTAAAAATTTTTGGGGTTTTTAAAAAAAAATTTTTTTTTAAAAAATTTTTTTTTTTTTCCCCCAAAAAAAATTTAAAATTAAAAATTTTTTTTTTTTAAAAATTTTTTTTAAAAAAAAATTTTTTAAAAAAAAATCCCCCCCCTTTTTTTTTTAAAAAAATTTTAAAAGGGGAAATTTTTTTTAAAAAAAAAAATTAAAAAAATTCATAAAAACCATTTTTTTTTTTTAAAAAACCCCCGGGGGTTTCCTTTTAAAAAAAAATTTTTTAAATTTTTAAAAAAATTTTTTTTTTTTTTTTCCCCCAAAGGGGTGGGGGGGGAAAAAAAAAAAAACCTTTAAAAAAAAAAGTTTTAAAAATTTTTTTTTTTTTTAAAAAAAAAAAAAAAAAAAAAAAAACCCCCAAAAAAAAGGAAAAAAAAAAAAATTTTCCTTTTAAAAAAAAAAAATTTAAAAAAAAAAACCCCCAAAAAAATTAAAAAAAAAAAACCCCAAAAATTTTTTTAAAAAAAGAATTTAAAAAAACCAAAAAAATTTTTAAAAAAAAATTTTTTTTTTTTTTTTTTTTTTTTTTTTTTTTTAAAAAAAAAAAACCCCCTTTTTTTTTTAAAAAAAAAAAAAAAAACCAAAAAAAAATTCCCCCTTTTTAAAAAATTTTTTTTTTAAAATTTTTTTTTTTTTTTTAAAAAAAAATTTTTTTTTTTTGGGGAAAGGAAAATTTTTTTGGTTTTTAAAAATTTTTTTTAAAGGGGCCCCCCAAAAAAAATTTTTTAAAAAAAAAAATTTCCCAAAAAAAAAAATTCCCCCCTTTTTTTTTTTTCCCCCTTTTTTTTAAAAAACCCCAAAAATTTCCTTTTAAAAAATTTTTTAAAATGTTTGTTTATAAAAATTGCACCAATCAAGGATTTATTGTTCAGACCAGAATCGAATCTGAGCTGACTGCATAGTAAGCCACTGCCTCATACCTCTAGTTACCAACTGCTCCAGAAATCTTCCTGTATAGTAAGAATATATAAATATTAAATATAAGTATTTATTTATTCACATCATCTTAAACGCCCTTACATGCAATGTTTGCGTGGGAGACTTGTCAAAGAGTTCTATTTGAACAAGTAAAATACAAATGTTTATATTATGTTCTAAAACTAAAATATAACATTTAAAAACTATGGTAACATGACTGTAATAAAATAAAAAGTCATTTACGTTTTATAATCTAGAAATAACAAGTTTGTCATGTTAAAACTGTAAGAATTAAAAAAAAAAAAAAAAACAAAAACCTAAATAAATTAAGCAAAACAAAAATTTTTAATAATTTGAGTTGGGGTATAGCTAACCAGCTGAGAAAATTAGTCCCATAATTTTAATCACGTATCCAGACTAGCGGTGACTTAAATACTTAGAGAGGTTTTTTGAAGCAGTTTTATAATAGAAATTCAGCAGCAAACTTTTGAACCTATTAAAAAAAAAACACAAAACAAAAAAAAGACATGGCCCGTGTTTTTGTTTTTTGGGCAATATTATAACATTATTAAGCAGATTTAATTAGGAGATTTTAAAAAAATGTGGTTCTTTTAATGATGGTATTGCAAAATGTTTGAATTTGTGGTTAAATAATTATTGTGAAGGTGAATTCCTTTAAACAAATCTGAGAGTGGGGATTTGAAAATAAATAAAGGCGTTTGTCCCCAAACCACAAAGAAGTCTAATAACTCTCTTTTGTATTTTGGAAGACCTGCAGCGCTTCTGTAGAATTTCCCCAAAATATGGGGCTATAAGAGATGAGATAGTATTTAATATTTATCATTAATACATAAATACAGCTAAGTGTCTTTCTCTTCATCGATACTACAAAATGTGTTAGGCCACAAGAATACACTCTTTGGAAACCTCAAGTCATTTAATGCTAAGAAGGAAAAACCATTTTTTCCCTTTTGTCATCTAGATGAATTAAAAAAAAAATCAATTGTGTATGCAAAACCTTGACAAATTTTAACTTTTAAAACTAAATATCCACATTACATATTATGTAATAATAAAAATTATTACATATATATATACAGTCAACAAGTATGTTCAATACAAAAATATAAGATTTGTTTTCAAGGGACACAGTATTTCTTTAATGAAATTATCTATTGCTCTTAAATTTATCCTACTCAATAAAGCTTACTCACTTTTTAAAGTTGAAAGAAGGCTTCTAAATTGGGGATCCAACTTGCCTGTGTCAGGATTTGATGGCAATTACTGCACCACCTAAAATAAATAACGTACAGATTACTATACGTGTACACAAATTTTGTTATTACATAGATCAAAGTATTAATTTGCCTAATCGTACAATAACAACTTTTTCATAATATTATAATATCTTCTTACATAACAAAGATTCAATGTCAAATAATCCTATCAATCTAACCATAATACAGTACAACCATAACACTAAACTCAAATAAAAAATACATAGAAGGCTTTATTACTAATTTAAAAATAGCTCATTCCCTTAGGAAAAAATTCATCCATGTTATACAGGGGCAGCTGACAACAAATAATTTTAAAATTTTTTTTTGTCTAAAACATTTAAAATCTTTAATTAATTTCCAAACTTCTGGTAGATCTATTGTTAAGTTTTTTGGTCCAAATACAAAAATGATGGTTTAAAATGCAGTAGTTATATAATCCCATATCTTAGAAGTGATTCAAAGTAGCCGTAATAAATCTAAAAAGCAGCTTTGAAATCTGTCAAGTACCTAATCTTTCGTATTGACCTTCAGGAAAATAAAACATGCTGAACTTAATTTTGAAGCCAGTTTGTTTATTTGCTGCTCCAACCTCAGTGGAATCATCCAAAATCACTCCCAAAAGTTTGGTGATCAGTGTTGAAAATAATTGGTGTGTCCAGATATTTGAGCTGTAATAAATTGGCTTTGTTTTGAACTAAATGGAAATTTACAAATTGTGTTTTATGAACGTTTAAAGAAAGTTTATGATTGTTTGGGCCAGATATTCAATTCAGTTAATGACTGCTGTAGTTGTTCTGGTAAATTATTTTGTTGTTATGTTTTTATGAGTATTGTTATGTCATCTGCAAATGGAACAGTTTTATTTGAATATGTATGAAGGAAGATCATTAAGGGGTATAAAACAGACCCCTGTGGCAGCCCAGTTTTTATTATGGGCTTTGAGGGATTGGAATGTTCTGATCTGTTCAGCTACAAATGACTCAATCTCAAGAGCAGTAAAAATGTAATGTGTTCAAATTTATTAGAGCATCAGTTGTAGACAAGTTTGACTGAAACCCAAATTGACTAGTGTTAATGATTCTATGCTCCACAGAAATAATCTAACAACCTAATCTTAACCAATGTTTCTATTAGCTTAGATACTATACTTAACGTTTCAACAAGTCTATAATTGTACATACTCTTTGGAAAATGACTGTAAATTACTTGAAAGGTTGGACTGTGGTGACAATTAACTAAGTTACTGTAGTGCATGAGATTGGGTTATTTATACTTTGCATAGATACTTTCTGACACAATACAAAAGAACTTACTAAATTCTTCAGCTACTAAAAATTGGATTTAGAGATAATTTTACCTTCTAATCATTAGTTCAATATTATTATATTTTCTCTTTTATTTTCACATGTTCCCATTTTGATAACATTCTAACTAGCCTTAGAAATATTGCTTGACTTTCTTAAATACTCTATGTGCTTTTGACTTCTTTGTATCACTTATTAACTTTCTATGAGATACCTCTATATTTTCTGTACATTATCTAATACTTATCTGTATTTACTGTTTTTGCATAGTAAAAGATATCTCTTAATTTATCTGAGTTATTACATGTTTCAGGTGTTTTACCATGAACTTTTCTTTACGCTCATTTCTTTTTTTAATATTCTAGGATATGCCTGGTCATAAGAGTTCACTAATGTGCAAGAAAAAGTGTGTAAGTCATCATTTACTAATTCTTTATTAAATAAATGGCACCATTATTATAAGTCCTTCAAACATTCTACAGTTATTTCATTTACTATTCGTTTAAATATTATAGCTCTAAAACTATTGTTTTTACACAACTCTTTTAAATCAAAATGAAAATTGACAACCTCATAAAGTTATGATCTGATACTACTCCATAAAATATATATAATATTTTCTGTAGACTATCAGAGATAAAATATATATATAATATAATAACACTCTGTAGACACATTGCTTATTATATTATCGAGACAACTTTTGGTTGTTTGTGTAATTCTGTAGGTGAACTTATATAATACTTACAATTAAATGTCGTCAACAAAATTTTATACTAATAATACATGTTTGCTTTCTGTCAGAAAATTAGAGAATCACCAAACAAAAATAAATTCTTTTTTTCTTTTAATTGACAGTTCAAAAAGATATTGTAATAGTAAAAAAACTGTTGACTGCCAAGAACCCAGGTGTTCTGTAGCAAACAATCATTAAATTTTTCCCTCTCTTAACTTTAAAATGCATAACTCAATGGCTGAACAATCAAAAATTGAACAGAATACTCAAATCTACCTATGTCATCTCATTCAAAATATTTACTCCCTTTTTTTACTAAGTAAACAAGTTCTACCCCTCAACTTTGTACCCTACAGTTAAAATGAACCATTCTCATAGCAATCAATTTTTGAAACATTTTCAAACTCTCTTTTGTTATTGGTCTAAACGACTGCAACCCGTCAGAACTTTCTCCTGAAGACATTTTTGAGTCTTGGTCCTCAGGATAAAAGCATATTTTATGGTCTATAACCAAGCAAAATTTAACCACAAGCCAAAATCCAAGTGAGTATGACAGATTTTTTGTCATTTGACGAAAATTTTTAAAGCAAGGGGACTGAAACAACTAATATGTTTCTCCCCATGGGTTTTGTCAGGGATCAATATTCACTGTCAGTTCTCAAACAAATTATGAAATTTTGGCGCAAGCACACTAGGAGCAGATTGTTGTGGTAAGTAATTTACAATGAGACGGTCCCTAAGGAGCCACAGAAATGGACTATTACACCAAGTTTTATTTAGAAGAATCAGGGAACTAATCCATTTGTGAATCTGTTCTACCAGACCAATCAATCCGATTATTGCCACAAGCAAAATCAAATGAAAACAACTGGAGGGAAGGATCTACCCTACACTACAAAAACCCTGAAATAATAACATGTATAGACAGTAGAAGTTGAGCGAGTCTCTTTGAAGAATCCTTATCTCAAGTTGTGACTAAATATATTCTTATACAGTACTGATATGAGCACCCTAGATAATACGAAAGGTGCCATTCAAAAGTAATGAACGTTTCATCAAACTGCCGCCAGGCGCGCGTAGATCACGTTCATCTTTGTGTCGTTCTGCTTGGCTCCTCAGATCCGGCTTCCAGCCGTGACAATTGCAGCATCGTTGCGGTGTCACCTTTTTTTTTATATTCAAATTTAAAAATGTGTGTCTGCATAGAAAAAATCCCGCCAGTTGTGAAGTGGGTCTGTGGATACGGTTTTTTTGTTTGAGCAAAAAACATAAAACCAATCGAGATTCATCGGGAATTGTGTGCAGTGTACGGGAAAACATAATGAATGAAAGTTCCTGTCCGCAATGTGGTGGTACTCCAGTTCAAAAATGGCTGAAACCCAACGTTCATGAATCAAGAGAATAGTGGACTTTCGGGCAACGTGACTGACGATCTGGTCGCCAAAGGTTGATTGAAAAGGTAGGGAAAGCCGCCGTTTCACAATAACTGAGCTTGCTCTATGTTTCCATAAGTTTCACGGACTTTATTGTTTGAAATTGTTACAAAGAAGCTAGTTATTGTACCATAAGTTTTTTTGTGCAAGATGGGTACCGAAAATGCTTTATGGATAGCCATAAAAGACAAAGAATGGGGGCAGCCTTTGGACGTTTTTGGAGGCCTACACACTCGATCATCGGTGATGCACTATTGGAACGTATCGTAATGGGAATGAAAACCTGGGTAAAACACGTTATTCCGAGACGAAATTACAGTCCATGGAGTGGGGCACACAAGTTCCCCTACAAAAGCCACGAAAATGGTCTTCAAACTCTGTTGGCAAGGAAATCATGGCAACAGTGTTCTGGGAACAGGCAAGGTGTTCTTCTTATGATTATCTCGAGAGCGCTGCTACCATAACTCTGATCAGTACTTCTGCCAAACATTGCAGAACCTTAGAGAGCAATCCAAAACAAGTGCCCGAGGAAAATAGTCATGCAAAAATTTTGTTTTTGCCACATGACATGCACGACCTCCCACGGCAATCCGGACACAAGAATTGATAAACTCATTCCAGTGGGAAGTTTTTTCCTCACCCACCCTATAGTCCTTGATCTTGCTCCAAGTGATTTTCACTATTCCCAAAAAATGAAGACTTTGGCTGGCAACGCAGCGGTTTGACAACGACGAGGAGCTCCAGAAAAGCATCACCGCGTGGCTGAGATCACAGGCGGCAGAATTCGTTGACGCAGGGATTTCGAAGCTTGTCCACCGCTACGATAAGTGCCGTGAATTTGAATGGTAACTATGCAAGAGAAGTAAAGTATTTTAGTTCCTCTTCAAATGTATTATAATAAAATTTTGTTCTTGTACAATGGTTTAATTTTAATTCCAAAAACATTCCTTATCTTTCTGAATAGCCTCGTACATCATATTTAGATAGTAACAAAAAACAGATTTAGTAATAGTTTGTAGTGGATACAACAAATTTTTGTTGAAGCGAAGTCACTCTCCTATCATTAAAACTTAAATATAACTCAAAAAATTTTGTAACATAGAGAAGTGGCAAATTGAAACCAACAACTCGTCATCCAAACACTCCATGCAAAAGTTTATAAACAAAAAACTGAACATGGACGAATAAAACAAAAACAGTATATTGCATTAGAACATACAACACTTACCTTCTGGATAGATATCATTATCCACTTTAACTGGATGAAATTACAGTTGACTTATTAGTATTAACTGAGCACAAAATGAAAGAAGAAGAAATAAATTGTCTAAATCTAAAAAACATGCATGTAAAATCTTTTTAATGCTCGAAAATATGTCATATGGGGGTGGGGTAATACTAGCAAATTCTAAACTCAATGTTAAACAACTGATTTTTAAAGGATGTCACAAAGATAGTATCTGATAAAGAATTTGAATGTTGTGTAGTAAAAGTAATCTCAGGAAAATTTTTCGTTTGGTCTTGGCTGGTGTTAAGAGAACGCCAAAGGCATGTTATGATACAATATTTCCTGGATAAGCTAGATGAATTATTAGAAATACTAAGTATTAATTTAAAAATATCGTAATTATAGGTGATGTGAATGTTGATGTGCTAGAGGAAACTAAAACTACCCGTAGACTGATGAACATCTTAAATTCACATAAGTTCACATAAATTCACATAGGGGCTTTAGTAAACTTCCCTACTAGAATATGTGAGACAAAGGAGACTGGCATCGATAATGTTTCACTAATATAGCTACGGATGAAACAGGAATTTATGGAATGATCACTGAATTATTCCGATTATGATGCCCATCTATTTGAGATATATGATGAACTATTGGAAACTTCACCATTAAGAAAAAATATTGTTACTTACCGTAGAAATTGTAATGAAAATAGTGTAAGTTTGTTTTGTGATATTTTGTTAAGTGAAAATTGGATCAGTGTCTTAAATGCTCCTGTGACAAACAAATTTCATATTTTCTTTGATATTTTTATGTATAATTTTGATGCATGTTTTTCCTAAAGTTAAAAGTAGAATCAAAACTAATAAAACTTGGATTACTTATGATATTGTTAAAAAAAGAAATGATGTTATTAGTTTAAGTAAGATTGTAAGAAAAACTAAAGATCAAACTGCAAAATCTAGTTTGAATGGAAAAAAAGAAGGAATTAAAAAAATGAATCTATAAAAGCAAAATATACCTTTTATGAGAGATTATTAGAGAAAACTCAAAATGTCAGTAAAACTATGTGGAATATTATAAATAAAGAAGTTGGAAAGAATCGTTTGAACAAAAGTATTGAAATTAAAAGTATCCCATACATAAAGGATAATAAAAATGTTAATGTAAGAAATGTATGCCAGATCTTTAATGATTATTACACAGAAATGTTAACAATTTTATACTGCCCAAGTTCAAATTTATTCCTAATTTAGGACATGATTTTCCAGACAAAAAAATCTCTATGACATTTTATCCCAGTACAGTTAGTTCTGAAGAATTAGATAAACTAATAATGTCCTTTGATAATAAATATTCAACAGGATGGGATGAAGTGCCTATGCCAATAATTAAGAGGGCTCGAACATATACGAGTATTATGATACCATTGTTGCATGTCATAAATTCCTCTTTAATTTCAAGTTATTTCCCCGAAAAACTAAAAATTTCAAAAATCAAACCCTGCTATAAAAGTGGTTATTCAAAAGAATTATCTAATTATAGACCTCTATCTTTGTTATTTAGCTTTTAAAAAATTTTGAAAGAGTAATGTATTTACAACTGTCAAAATTCCTTGAGGACAATAATTTACTAGATAAACAGCAATATGCTTTCGAGAAGGAAAGTCTGTAGTTAATGCTGGTGTAGATTTTTGTGAATCAATCATTGATTCTATCTATAAAAAAGAAAAAGTTGTAGGAATTTTTATGGACCTAACTAAAGCATTTGACAGTGTTTCCTATGATTTATTACTTAAAATATTAAATCATATTGGTATTAAAAAGAGAATTTTGTGCTGGTTTGGGTCATAACTCATTGGCAGAAAACAGTATGTAGTAATTGACCATGTAAATAGTTTAAATCAATTGATTACCTATTCTTCATCAACAAATATCATAAAATATGGAGTCCCCCAAGGATCAATATTGGGGCCACTATTGTTTTTAATATATTTGAGTGGGTTTCCCTCAATAACCAAAAATCCCAATAACATTTGTTTATTTGCTGATGATATAAATATAAAAATATTTGGAGATTCAGAACCAGATATAGAAATATCGTCTTTTATTAATCTTTCTAATACTGTTCAGAACTTACATAGCATAAATTTTATTACCAAATCCAGACAAAACAAAATATGTTCCCTTCTCATCATCTAAGCAAAAAAAATAAAGAAAATGTTAATATTTTTATGAGTGATTGCTTACTAAGTGAAGTAGACACTGTAATATTTTTAGGTTTTAATATAGATGGCCAATTCAGTTGGGACTGTCACATTAATTCAATTTGCAAAAAAATAACTTTCTGGTCTATATGCATTAAGACAAATTTCTAAATTTAGTTGTTTTAAAACATTAAAAATGATATATCATGCTTTAATTGAATCTCACATCGCTTAGGGTTATGTAAAAAGCACTCCGTATAGTGTTAAATTTGAAAACAAATGAATCCTGTAAAAGACCACTTCTAAGAGACAGGAATTATGACAGTACACAGTTTTACTTATTTTCCACTTCTTTACATGTTAAATCAAATTTTAAAAGCTTACCAAAATTAAATTCTTATCATAAATACTCAACATGAAAAGGAAATTTTCTTGCATATAATAAACATAACTTATCAATATACACTAAAAAAAACCTTCTTGTAAAGTAATAACATTCTTCAATCATTTACCACCCAATATTAGAGACCTAACTGATTTCAATATGTTTAAAAAAAATAAATAAATAAAGATGTTCCTCATCACTAAACCACTGTATTATAGAGATGAGTTTTTTGTAGAAATAAGTACCCTAATCATTAAATATTACGATTAAGCTTTAATTTTAGATCAACAAGTTGAGATAACAAATTATGTTTTAATATTGAAACTATTTTTGTACCTTGTACTATTAACATTACTATTGTAAATGACACCAATCTGAGCAAATTGTTTGCCTTATGAATAAAGTTAATTTTGATTGATTGATTGATTGATATTATAGTACGTTTTTCTATCGAATATTAATAAACTAATGTTGTTCTTTTGTTCTTAAAGCCATTGAAATAATTAGACAATTTAACATCATAAGGTTTTCTTTTTACCAGCCTTGCTAACTTATTTTCTGTCCAGGTCAGTTATCCAGGGACTCTTACGTGTTGGGTTGTATAGTTTAACACTAATAACTCTATCATCTAAGCTTAAATTAATTTGCTCATTCATTATTAAATAAAACAAGTCCAATAGTTCATTATTACTACGTCAACATAATCACAATTGTTCAAATAATTCCAGTCAACATTTGATAAACTATTCTTCAACTTATAACAGTTTATATTTTTTCTTTCAATATGCCTGTTTTTATTATTGTTTTGGGTATCTTGTTTTATTTTTTGTATTAGTAGAGCTATTAAACTATGATCTGTTATACCAATATGAAATACACCAAATTGAAAAAATGTTTAAATTTTTATGTCTGACAAAAATATGATCTATACATGAAGCTGACTCATTACAAAATTCTGGTATATTCATCAATAAAGGAATGAAAACTATTTTCACACAAAAGCAAAAGAAAACATGCCCATTCCCTTGTATGCTTTTTTTTATATCGATATTATAACTGTATTTGTTTTCAATTTACACATTATTGATTCCTGTTCATGAATAAAGTTAAATTCTGAGAATTCCTGCTGTTGATATATACCAAGAAGTGAAAACATACAATGATCAAGATATAATTCTAACAATAATACGTCACTTGATTGCATTTGACAATTTATAGCCTTGACATCAAGAGTATCTTTAACAAAAATAGCTATCTCTCCAGATCTATAATTTTCATTACGACAGAAAAAAATAATTGTAATTTTATAATTATATTTTTCATGATAAAAATCCATATTTCCCTATAATATCAATATCTACATTTATATGATACAAATGAACTAAAAAAAAAGGTCGAAATTCTCCCTTAAACTTCTAATATTCTGATGAATACAAATTAAACTTTCTTTACGATTATGGAAAAATGTTTGATCAAAGGCAATCAAACGATGTACAAGAATTCATAAAATAAAAAGAAATAATATAAATGACTTCAATTATACTAATATACAAAACAATAAAATTTATGCAACCACTTTTCTTGCATTTCTTACAGCTGTATCTGCAGACACTCAATTTGATACATTTGTTGTTACTATCTTTTCTGACAAACATTTTTCCATTTCTACACCATACATACTTGTAGTTCTTAATCCTAGCTACGTCTTTTAGCTTGGCCAAGAAGGACTTATTCTCTGGAGTCAAATGTTCATTGACGTATACTTTAGACATACCGCTGAAACTGGTATTCACAGAGGACGCTGAGAGAGGCCGGAAGGACTTGAAGCTAGAGATCCATCTGTCTCGCTCATTGTAGTTGGTAAACCTCACAATGATGGGCTGTATTCTCTTCTTGGTTGAAAGAGGGTACTTGATGAGCCGCAACAACTGTCTCTCCCCTGAACTCCATGCAAATCGCAGGCCGCTACATCCTGGACAATCTTGTTGGTGTTCTCGGCCCGATGTTTCCGGAATACCGTCAAGTTCAATGTTTTTGACATCTAGAATGTTGTTCAACATGTCTCAAAACCGAAACTCCAAGTTGTTAACAGAAAGACGAAGCTCAGTATTTTCTTTTATTAACTGTGTGTTCTCATCCTGCATTTTCTTTAGTTGTTTCTTTATGTCATCCATTAGCTTGTTAGATTTGTCAACAGAATCTGACAAAAACTGGAGAGAACTACGAAGCTCAGTCATTCTCGGAAGTGATTTTTTTCACTTCAACCCATGATTTCTTGTTTTAAAGCCTCCAAGGTGTTAATCAGGAAACTCCTTCGTTTACTCCAAAAGAGTGGCAGAATTGCTACTGGCTGTGGATGACAAATTTTTCTTCTCAAGCTGACAGACATCACAAAACCAATCCTTCTTTGCATTGCGCGTTTTTATTGGCACACAGTCTAGGTGATTAAAACCACCACAACTTCCAGAACACTTAAATTACTTTACTAGGATCCTCACATGGAAAACGACACACGCCACACAGGACAGACATAATAAAATTATTTATAAATGAACAATATAAATACCCATAACAAACAGGAAACTAATAATCGCTGCACGTGTGGACCTGACTCGCAACAACAACACGTCCTGCTCGCAATGACTACTGATAATTTAGCTGAAGCACAGAACATATTTTTTAAATTTTGTTTTTTGAGTGATGTTTCTTTCTAATTCCCATTAGGTTACTATCCCAGTTATGTTTTTGTTCCAAGTTTTTTCCGTTTCGTTAGTTTTTGAGAAGATTGACGACAGATAATTTATTATCAAGTTGCTGAGAGCATCCTTACCAACACCATTCATGTGGAGGCCACGTTTAGTGAAACATTTCGTATCAATTATGGTATTTATTATTTAAGTAGCCCAATAGTGCATTTTACATTTTTCTGTTTAAGGATTTAATTCAAAGTTTTGATTTTGAAATTTTTATTAGGTCTGTCATATATGTGAGGTGTCTCCACTAACAGAACCCTTCCGCTCAGCCCTCCTGCCAGATTGTTCAACCTTTGACCCAAGTTTTTATTTGTTTGATTTTAGATGGCGTTAGTTCCGCCTACTATCAAAAAAAAATCAGAATCTTTTGCATGTTTTAGTTTCCACCTCTGCTCTATCTATCATGGACATGAAAGACTCCCCTAGGCTTACATACTCCTATATTTCAAAACTCTTGCTAATTTTGGATCTTCTCAATCCCCCACAACCCCTACCATAGCTGTCCGATACAAGTCTAACAACACCTTCCTGTCCCCCCATTCACCTTCACTCTCAGTGCCTCCAACCCCTCCCCCGCACTGCGCCCAACCCTCCTCTTGCCAACAAGATGGGGGAAGTCGCCAAGATTCTCTAACATCAAAATTTTGCAACTCACCTAGGACCTCAAATGATTCGAGGTAGAGAGAGCCCCACCCTCCAAATCAACAACCGCTTCCCCTTGTTCCTCCTTTGCCACCCACTCTATTCGCTCTGAAAACGCCCCACATTATTATCCTTCATGTCCACAATCAGCTGGCTTAACCTAGACAATTCAGTTTTACTAGTTTTAAAACTATTTTGTAAAGTTTTTTTCTTAGCAATATTTAATTTTCAGACTTTAGTTCTTTTATTTCCATTTCAAGTTTACTTACTTTTTTATCAAAATTTTTTTAAATGTATGCTACGATAATAATCAATGCCAAGAGGGAAAACCTAGCTGTCATTTTTCTTTATGTTTCTGAACAATGTTTTTTTTCAAATTAATACAGGATTTATCCGCATGAAACCATTTACAACAAATGACGAATGAAATTGAGTCAGATTATTTATAATCTATGTGCTACTTACAACCAGCACAATCTCTATTTTCATTTTGGTAGTTTAAAAATCAGATAGCACAAGGCCAATAAACAAACAAGCACTAAACGAACAAGAGACATATAAGCAAACCTGACTAAGCCTACTTTTGTCGGAAAAAACTAGGCCCGACCTAAAATTTAGTACAGTTGAACGCAAACACAATAAAACATGTCAACATACAAAAAGATAAAACATCGATACAGTTTAAAAAGAATAAGCAGTAGCAGCCTATCAATGACAATATTATGCCAAGATGAAACATCTATTCTTTAACTCTAGATTTAAATAAAGATAATGAAGGTGACTCAAGTATGAAGCCATTGTTGTGGTGCACACAAATATTTCTGTTTAGAATGGTGGATATGTAAAAGGGAATTGTATAAGGATAATGTGTAAATAGCTTTTAATGTGCATATCTGTAGTTGTAAGGATGTGTAATATCTGTAAATGTTTACCTGCATTTAAGAAAATATGAGTTAGGGAATTCCTAACAAAAAGTTGATGAATGGTGAGAACAGAAGTTTTTTTAAACATAGCTTCAGTTGGAATAGGAAGTTTTTATTAAATCCTATTTTTTTAGAAACAGAGTGGAAGTAGGACAGTACTTGTTATCATATCCTCTTCCCTGGCTAAGATAACAAGTACTTGTAGTGTCAGTATCCACCATAAAGAACATCAGAGCTCCAGGGCCTGATGGCATCCTTGCTGAGATTCTGAAGGTCATCATGGCAAGCAACTGCAACTGCTGCTACGTATGCTGAATGCATGATTGGAAGTGGAGTAGTTCCCTTCTCAATGAAAGAATTCATGCCTGGTTTAATTGGCAAGGTCATTAAATACTCTCAGACTCCCCATCATCGTACAGGCCACTTTGCAAGCTTGACTCCATAGGGAAGCTCTTAAAAAGGATGCTGAGGCCAAACAAGGTTGCAGTGGCCATCGAGGTTGGCGGGGACTTGTAAGATGGAGCAGTCAAACTAGATAGCCATCTCCAAAGTAATTGGCACTGTTCAGTTCATTGAGTACTGAGGTAAAAAAAAAATAAGCGAGAATATCTTGGCATAATGACACAGTATACTGGGTAGGAAATGGCAGATCTACAGATAATACAAGCGCTCTGTGCTCGGTGAACTGATAACAACTGACAAAAGATTAATGATACTGGCGTGGTGTGAATACGGTAACATTACAGATGTTAATCTAAAACGAATAACTCTGATTTTTACTACTGAGACTGTTAGTCTTTTAGAAGTACAATCGATAAGATCTTTTGACAATAACGTAACCTAAACTAGTATATAGGCCTACATTGATAATTGATCTGGATGGTCCTACCTTGTACAAGGTTTGAAGTTTCGCAAAAACCACTTGGTCTCCAAGCTTGATCCAATCCCACAAGTCTTCAGCAAAGTCTTCTGCTCCCTTAACTGTCACGTTGGCCCGGAATTGCTCTTGGCTGATTGGATGGCTCAGATGACTGTTCAATTCAGCTATTGATTCTTCTGTGATTAAGTGGTAACTGGCCATGTAAGAATAGGCTCCCTGATTAACATTTTAAACTAACATTTAAAAAGCTTCAATATTGCTGAATTATTGGAATGTGATTTGAGATATTTTAGATTTAATTAGTTTAATTATCTTGACTGTTAAGTGAAACATATTTGTGATATTAGCCTTAGTAACAAGATCTATAGCTTATAAGTTTAATGATAAATAAGTATATTTATTGTGTATTAAATTAGAATGTTTAAGTGATTTTTTAATTTTATTAAAAAAAGTTAGAATTTTTAATATTAATATTAAATTGATTGATTTCATATGAAATCGATTGATTTATATTAATATTAAAAATCTATATTTAATTAAATATTTCTAGTTATAAGGATAATATCAGATAAAACCTAAAAAATAATATAAAAATATAATATGTTGTATTAAACTCATTTTATGCAATACTTAGGAGCAAGGGACATGCGCAGGGGAGTGACACCTTTCAACATTTTTCAACTTTTCTTGAGTGAGCAAAGTGAGTATCTGTCAGTCATATACTCGCGTCTATTCTTTTGCTTTTACCTCTTGATGTCAGTGAAACCATCCATTGAGAAATACTAGGAACAGAGAGTAGGATTATTATTATCCATTCATAAGACGCCAATCGTTAAGATATGAGCAAATATGAGGGGCGAATGATTGTGATCAGTGTAGATGAACAAGTGTAGTAACTGTTACTAACTAAGGTCATCTGTTTTTTTCAGAAAGAGCTATTTATTAATAGCCCAATGACAAAGCAGCTAAGAACCTACAGCTTTACATGGAATCCGAACCACGTAATTTTGGTCTGATTTTCAGCTAACTGACAAGTCTGACACTCAGTTTCTCTTCCCTAAACATCTAAATCTTGACTACCATCCAACATGGACTTCTATAGTAGTGTCCATGTCGATGGCAATCATTGAGTGGACACTGTGTCTGTATTGAGAGGACCAACCATTGAACCTATCACATACAATCTCCATAACACTTTATCCTCAAGTAGCTGGGTTACAGCACTGCCTTAAGTACTTGGGGGATGCGACATTTTTCGCCTTTGGGACTGACACGCAGCTCTTACAAGTAGGCTGTGACTTTACTGGCCTTATACAAACATCCTCAGACAGGCCACGGAACTACTATTTTAAACAAGTTAGAAGCAAGTTTAATGATGCGGGATCACAACTCTGCTGTTGTATTAAATATTTAATGATAATGAAACTAACACCAGTTTAATATGTATTTTATAATACCTATACCATATTTGTTTATTTATTGTGGGATAGTTGAATAAAAAGAATTGGATTGATTTATACATTAAAGTTAAATTAAATTTATGCTTGAACACTTCTCTATGGTATGCTTTAGTGGAAAAGAGGACTTTTTACTCCTAACCTTGCCAGTTGTAACATAAATGTACAATAAAGTAATTTTTCATTTATTTCTCTCCTTATGTCTAATATATGCAAATATATAATTTATTAATTATACTCATATTAGTATTTTTCTCATACTTAGCACTTACCCATTTTTAATCAGGACAATCCATAAATATAGAATAATAAATTTCTCATCAATACAATGTTAATACAAAAGTTGTAATTCCTAGGGCTGCTATTAATAATAATGTTATAATAAAAAATAATAACTGAGCACCCTTAAACAGTTTTTTTATTAATTAATAAAAAAACTGTTTAAGGGTGCTCAGTTATTATTTTTTATTATAACATTATAATGTTAATACATTATATTGTTCTTATAACCATATATTACGAATCCACATAATTTATTGGTCTATAGGTAATTAGAACAACTATTAAAATCACTTTAAAATCTTAAGGATTTTTCACATTACATGACTTCAGATAGTTGTTTTACTAAATATATTTACATCTGTGTGATTAGATAATTCTACAATCTAATTGTAGTATTATCTAAAATTTCTTGTGTAACAAGCTTCTTTGTGGTCAAATGTTACAAATGAAAACCAGGCGTTGATAGGTGGACCAGATTCAGGATCAAATGAAACTAATTTTTAAATGATTGTAAAGGAACTATTGACTTGAATACAAAATATTTAAACTAAAAGATTTAATTTAACTTAACATATTGTGGCGAGCGCCACCCGTGGTGAAAGAGGAAACTATCGCGTGCGCATGCGCGGGGATCTGGGAAGGGTGCGGCGTACGCAGTCATGCGTCGGTGTCCAGGTTCAGCGCCAGCAAGAGGGAGAGTGAGGCCGCTCACTCGTCAGCTAAGTGCCTAGTTTAAGAATTCTTCCTTAGTTCATTAATTAATATTAATTATGTTTCGGTTGGGCTAAATTAACCATTAAGGGGGGGGGGGAGTAGTTCTGCGGGGTAGGATTAAATCAGTCAGTTAAATGTAGGGATAGGGAACTCTAGGGCACGAGGGGATCGCAGCCAACCAGTTATTTCACTATTAAATTTAATGTATCAATTGTCATGTAATTATATTACCCTTAAGGTAGATCACTCTTAGTGCTGATCAAAGCTGGTTGTGATTGGTTAGGCACCGTCAATTAGCACTCACGCGGCCAACACTATTTTACCAGCCCACGCGTTTCTAACGCGGCGGAAACGGCGAAGCCTATTACCCAGTGATATTCTCACACGGCCTCTGATACTTAATCACGAGTTATTCAACTCACCCATTTTAATTAAACGCGCATTCAATCCGCCTTTTAATCATCCCGTAATTTTGTCAAAACGCATTTTCCCGCGCGTTTCCCCGCAAATTGGGGCCATCGCGTATCCGCTGCAAATTGGTACCATCGCGTTTCCGCTGCAATTGGTAGCAGAGCGTTCGGAATTAAAATTAAATATTTTTTTTTTAGGAGTGAAATGGCAGGGCGATCAGTTTTGGCAATATACATGTAGGGGTTTTATTAGTAAAAGCTCGGTTAGTTTGCACGAAGGGATGCCGATTCGGACATGTCGGTCACGGCACGGGCATGTCACGAGCATGTCGTCACGAGCATGTCGGCCGACCGGCAAACATGACTTTCACTCTTGGCATTCAACCATAAGGCAACAAATTTGCGAATTACTCGAATGGAATTTAGTGCAATATTATTTTTAAGAAGGTGATTTAAATTTTTTGTGTAATAAATGCCGAGAATGATGACGGTGCGAACCGGGAGGTGCGTGTCTGCGGTGTAGACGGGCTGGGTCGTTCGTTTTTTAAACCTGTCTATAGGCTGCGACGACGTGCATCCGGTGATTTCATCGTTGTCAATTTCCGTATATGTCCCTCTTTTTCAATTTACTTAAGAAAGATAAATAGTAAAAAAATGAAGGGAGAAGAAGTTACGAATCCAATTTTGTGTACATTTTCCGTTTATACGAACGCGTGAGTGCTTTTAACAATATACCTTCGAACCTCGTGCCCACATTTGTTGAATTTAATTAAAGGGAAAAATATTCAAATTTGTGTAAATAACGTCAGATATATTAACTATAAATCTTATAAAGCAATATCAAATATTTATCAAAGTCTGCAGGAAATTCATTCCACTCTAGCCATTAGTACATACACGAAAGCCAATAGTATTTTGGACGGCCTTTTTCATTCATTTATATTTAAGTAATTGTAATAGTGTAATTTCGTTCACGATGTGTGCGGCAATCTATTTTTAATTACACCTTGTGATAACGAATTTTGTGACAGATTTTCTCAAAGCTTGGGTTACATCCAACTACCTAGGAGATTTCACGCTAATTATTTTCCAAGCGAAGTTAATAATAATGTAGTCCTCTTTTCCAAAATGAATAAGTGGAAATCTATTAAAAAGGAAAAAAACGTAAAAAAATATATAAAATTAAGTTAAAAATGTAAAAAAATATGTAAAATCAAATATAAAATGTAAAAAAAAAAAAAAAAAAAAAAAAAATAAAGAGTAACTATGTGAGGATTTAATAAGACTGAAAATAAAATTTCGCTTGGGAAATCTCGGAGTAACCTGAGTGGAGGGACAATTAACTATTGCTTAATGTTTCTATTATTTACAGTATGTAATGTATTCTAGTGATTATGTACAGTTCATATTAAGTTAAGTTTAGCATATTTTCTTTCAGCCAGTATTAAATGTCACCCCAGCAAGCTATTATATTACAACAGGTCAACGGTATTCCAGTTATACTTTAGCATTATCGATCGACATAGAAGAAACCGGTTTTATCTACTCCAAGACACCCAGCCGTGTCTAACTGAGCTTATAGATTGCACAAACACACTGACGAATATTACTGACTAAAAGTGGAACAATTCTTTTAAATAAATATCGCAATAAGGCATTTGTAAACAAGAAAATATAAATTGTATTTGTAATTTTATTAATTAATTAATTGGCCACTAAACAATAAATTTAATTTAATTAATTAATGGACATTTGACAATAAATTCAATTTAATTAGTTAAGGGAGCAGTTAATTTTTAATGGGAAAATTTTTTAGGGTATTTTGTAAATAATAGGGTTTTTCTGGCTGACCTACCTGTAGTGGTTCAGTTTTCTAGCTACACATTTTTTTTGGAGGAGAACTTATTGGTTGAACAAACACACTAACGAATATGACCGACTGAAAGTGAAGCAATTCTTTTGTATGAGTATTGTATTAGGGAATCCATAAATGTAATTTGAATTTGTAATTTTAATTAACAGAGCATTAAACAATAAATTTAATTTAATTAGTTAATTGAACAGTTAATTTTTTAATTGGAAAATTTTATTCCAATTAAAGTGGCCTTCAATTCCGCCCAGCATGACAGCACAGGCGTCACGCCTGCTAGCTTGTTCCTGGGCAGGGAAATAAAACACCCGCTTCAATTAGCGTGGAGGCTCGATGAGCTAGTGCCCGCGGCCCCGCAGATTCCAACGGAGCAGCGCTGGAGGCAAGCGTTAGACGCTCTGCGTCGCGCAAGGCAAAAGCGCGAGGCGTATTACAACAGGGGTAAGAAACCCCATAACTTCAAACCGGGTGATTGGGTTATGTATAGATTACATCCCCAGTCCAAAGCGGCCGATAGCGTGAATTACAAACTCATGCCACAATGGTCCAACCCGTGTGTGATAGGCCGATTCACCACACCGGTCACCGTACAGTTAGTGAAACCATCGACGGGGAGCTTTGAAACGTCGGCACACGTTTCTCAATTAAAACGTTTTTTTCAGCCCCAGTTTTAATATGGCCGGGTGAGTGCTATGCGACGGTCCCTAGCCTAGGTTAGTGTAGTTCTTAAGTTCTATCTTCCTTTCCTTTCCTTCATTCTATCTACACGTCTTCCCGCGTTTAAGTTTTCTTCCGGACGACACCTCTAGTTACCACGGGGTCGGGCGTTTGAGTCTAAGGGATTTCTTTACGAGGACTTCCCTACAAATTGCCCGACGTCCTGTTGACGTGAGGCGCCGAAAAGTTTTTTTACCGTTTTATACATCGTTAGTAGGGAACACGCTGCTAAGCCGCTGTGACCGTGGCAAGTTTTAATTTTTTTTATCACTTAGATTAAGTAAATCATTTCATAAGCCTTAATTCCAGTATAAACAAAAGCTGTGAAATATTTTTGTGTTTTTTTTTTTGTAATTCACTTTTGTTTATGCTGCTTGCCCGGCACACAGCTGGCGGATAAGCCATCGTGAGGTGAGTCGACACGCCTCAGGATAGTCGCAGTGTAACACACACACACACATACACACGCACACGTCACTCACACATAGTAGCACAACGATCGTCGTCACACTTACACATAACTATCTCTGTTCTGTCTATCACCTTTCTTTTCTAGTTAGTACTTAGGGATGCCAGCAATGAGCTAGGGATACGGGCAAATTAGATTAAGAATTGTAATAAAGTTAAGGATATGAAACAGGTTTATTTAGCGCGATGTATTAGGGACGATTATTAGGAGCGAGACAAACATGTCAGAATTGACAATGAGTCAATTAGTTGTGAGAATAAAATTTCCTAGTATTAAATATTGTAATATATATATATTTATTTGGGGTGTTGGCATATAATTTAATGTAGCTGTAAGATGGAAAACCTTATATTATGGGCGAGCGCGGTCAGTATATGAATAGACTGCACCCAGCTCAAATAATTATTCTTGGAAGCGACAGAGCGGAAGACGTCGACGAAGGGTCGCTCTTATCGCATTCCATTGTTAAGTCGGGTCGGCTGCGATACCGAGGACAATAGACAGACAGACGCTATAACAATATACCACAATGGGGAATTGGCCAAGCCACAATCTATTAGGTCACTTTAATTTTGATACACACACATTGAAAAATTGATAATCACCTTTAGTAATTAATTTAATAATTAATATCCTACCTTCACCTCCACTTGTCTTTTAACAGCAAAAAAAAGGGCACCCGAGATGTGTCTATACATTACCAACCTCACATACAGACCGACTTAATGTTTACCTTTTTTCACCGACAGTTTTCCCATCGCGTTTACTAACGACCGACGTACGCACAGACTAGGCAGTGTTTCTCTCCAGCATTTATTTACCAACATATTTAATAAGCAAAGAGAGAAGGGAAGTGTAACGTGTGTCGAACAATAGAGCTAAGTTTACTAATTTCAATTATTGCATTTAATGTTAAGCTTCAGATTTAATTTTCCTTTTATATTAATATTTTTTATTTCTTTTTAACCTTTATTATATTAGTATTTTTCTGTAATTCACGATTCCCTAGTCAACCATAACTAATTTAAATTGATTCAATTTCCTTTTTTTCAAATTAGCAAATAAATAGAATTACCTTACCATTTAAGATAGTCGCGGGGGAGATTTGCGTCCGATAAGGGCATGTGTCAGCGATTTGCGACTTAAAAACCAAGTGTGAGTCAACTGGTTCCACCTATTCAAGAAATGTCATTCCAGTCACGCCAGCTATGAACAGCGACCACCCGCCTTTCAGCTATCCTATCATCCATCGGCTGAGCCCTGGATTGAGGAGGGGCAGTAATTCAGCTATCCGACCACTATTGGTCTATTTACCAACTTTATAGTGTGAAGCACATTGTCATCTTGTTGCATTTCGGCATGGATTGCCATATCTGACCTCCAACTATGGCGGGTAGTGGCGCATTCAACTACCTTGAGGCATGGGTTGCCCCATCGGAAGATGCAGTATCCATTTTGAATCACTATTATGTGGTGCACACAGCCGCTGTTACGGCTAACTCAACATCATGGCTACCCAACATCATGGCTAACCACCATCGTGGCTACAGGGATCAGCTAACCAGAGTGGTGAATCCACACTGCGCGATAAGAACCGGTGGAAGGTGTGATAACAATCGGATCCGTCCTACTATATACACCGTTTCGCTGACACACTCCCGCACCACTTCAGATTTAGTTTTAGTTCCAGCAAAATGGTTAGGGTCAGTTTTACTGTTAGGATCATAAGTAGTTAAGTAGTTATTTTGCCGCGCGAGCTGACACACCTTACCTTCTATTTGAAAAAAAACCAAAAACAAAGAAGGAGGAGAATTTCAGAGCACTGACCTCTGCTTCAACTAACCAACTGGGGACGACTTACAGCGTATTCACTTTCGAACGTAGGGCACCTCCCTGCTGGAGGAGGGGCGGACTCTTCGGACCCCCGGGATTTGAGCCAGACAAGCTGCGCCCCAAACCTTCCTTACCTCCCACCTATAAAAAAAAAAAAAACAAATAAAAAAAAAAAAAAAACCTTTTTAGGGGGGGAGATTGTGGCGAGCGCCACCCGTGGTGAAAGAGGAAACTATCGCGTGCGCATGCGCGGGGATCTGGGAAGGGTGCGGCGTACGCAGTCGTGCGTCGGTGTCCAGGTTCAGCGCCAGCAAGAGGGAGAGTGAGGCCGCTCACTCGTCAGCTAAGTGCCTAGTTTAAGAATTCTTCCTTAATTCATTAATTAATATTAATTATGTTTCGGTTGGGCTAAATTAACCATTAAGGGGGGGGGGAGTAGTTCTGCTGGGTAGGATTAAATCAGTCAGTTAAATGTAGGGATAGGGAACTCTAGGGCACGAGGGGATCGCAGCCAACCAGTTATTTCACAATTAAATTTAATGTATCAATTGTCATGTAATTATATTACCCTTAAGGTAGATCACTCTTAGTGCTGATCAAAGCTGGTTGTGATTGGTTAGGCACCGTCAATTAGCACTCACGCGGCCAACACTATTTTACCAGCCCACGCGTTTCTAACGCGGCGGAAACGGCGAAGCCTATTACCCAGTGATATTCTCACACGGCCTCTGATACTTAATCACGAGTTATTCAACTCACCCATTTTAATTAAACGCGCATTCAATCCGCCTTTTAATCATCCCGTAATTTTGTCAAAACGCATTTTCCCGCGCGTTTCCCCGCAAATTGGGGCCATCGCGTATCCGCTGCAAATTGGTACCATCGCGTTTCCGCTGCAATTGGTAGCAGAGCGTTCGGAATTAAAATTAAATATTTTTTTTTTAGGAGTGAAATGGCAGGGCGATCAGTTTTGGCAATATACATGTAGGGGTTTTATTAGTAAAAGCTCGGTTAGTTTGCACGAAGGGATGCCGATTCGGACATGTCGGTCACGGCACGGGCATGTCACGAGCATGTCGTCACGAGCATGTCGGCCGACCGGCAAACATGACTTTCACTCTTGGCATTCAACCATAAGGCAACAAATTTGCGAATTACTCGAATGGAATTTAGTGCAATATTATTTTTAAGAAGGTGATTTAAATTTTTTGTGTAATAAATGCCGAGAATGATGACGGTGCGAACCGGGAGGTGCGTGTCTGCGGTGTAGACGGGCTGGGTCGTTCGTTTTTTAAACCTGTCTATAGGCTGCGACGACGTGCATCCGGTGATTTCATCGTTGTCAATTTCCGTATATGTCCCTCTTTTTCAATTTACTTAAGAAAGATAAATAGTAAAAAAATGAAGGGAGAAGAAGTTACGAATCCAATTTTGTGTACATTTTCCGTTTATACGAACGCGTGAGTGCTTTTAACAATATACCTTCGAACCTCGTGCCCACATTTGTTGAATTTAATTAAAGGGAAAAATATTCAAATTTGTGTAAATAACGTCAGATATATTAACTATAAATCTTATAAAGCAATATCAAATATTTATCAAAGTCTGCAGGAAATTCATTCCACTCTAGCCATTAGTACATACACGAAAGCCAATAGTATTTTGGACGGCCTTTTTCATTCATTTATATTTAAGTAATTGTAATAGTGTAATTTCGTTCACGATGTGTGCGGCAATCTATTTTTAATTACACCTTGTGATAACGAATTTTGTGACAGATTTTCTCAAAGCTTGGGTTACATCCAACTACCTAGGAGATTTCACGCTAATTATTTTCCAAGCGAAGTTAATAATAATGTAGTCCTCTTTTCCAAAATGAATAAGTGGAAATCTATTAAAAAGGAAAAAAAACGTAAAAAAATATATAAAATTAAGTTAAAAATGTAAAAAAATATGTAAAATCAAATATAAAATGTAAAAAAAAAAAAAAAAAAAAAAATAAAGAGTAACTATGTGAGGATTTAATAAGACTGAAAATAAAATTTCGCTTGGGAAATCTCGGAGTAACCTGAGTGGAGGGACAATTAACTATTGCTTAATGTTTCTATTATTTACAGTATGTAATGTATTCTAGTGATTATGTACAGTTCATATTAAGTTAAGTTTAGCATATTTTCTTTCAGCCAGTATTAAATGTCACCCCAGCAAGCTATTATATTACAACAGGTCAACGGTATTCCAGTTATACTTTAGCATTATCGATCGACATAGAAGAAACCGGTTTTATCTACTCCAAGACACCCAGCCGTGTCTAACTGAGCTTATAGATTGCACAAACACACTGACGAATATTACTGACTAAAAGTGGAACAATTCTTTTAAATAAATATCGCAATAAGGCATTTGTAAACAAGAAAATATAAATTGTATTTGTAATTTTATTAATTAATTAATTGGCCACTAAACAATAAATTTAATTTAATTAATTAATGGACATTTGACAATAAATTCAATTTAATTAGTTAAGGGAGCAGTTAATTTTTAATGGGAAAATTTTTTAGGGTATTTTGTAAATAATAGGGTTTTTCTGGCTGACCTACCTGTAGTGGTTCAGTTTTCTAGCTACACATTTTTTTTGGAGGAGAACTTATTGGTTGAACAAACACACTAACGAATATGACCGACTGAAAGTGAAGCAATTCTTTTGTATGAGTATTGTATTAGGGAATCCATAAATGTAATTTGAATTTGTAATTTTAATTAACAGAGCATTAAACAATAAATTTAATTTAATTAGTTAATTGAACAGTTAATTTTTTAATTGGAAAATTTTATTCCAATTAAAGTGGCCTTCAATTCCGCCCAGCATGACAGCACAGGCGTCACGCCTGCTAGCTTGTTCCTGGGCAGGGAAATAAAACACCCGCTTCAATTAGCGTGGAGGCTCGATGAGCTAGTGCCCGCGGCCCCGCAGATTCCAACGGAGCAGCGCTGGAGGCAAGCGTTAGACGCTCTGCGTCGCGCAAGGCAAAAGCGCGAGGCGTATTACAACAGGGGTAAGAAACCCCATAACTTCAAACCGGGTGATTGGGTTATGTATAGATTACATCCCCAGTCCAAAGCGGCCGATAGCGTGAATTACAAACTCATGCCACAATGGTCCAACCCGTGTGTGATAGGCCGATTCACCACACCGGTCACCGTACAGTTAGTGAAACCATCGACGGGGAGCTTTGAAACGTCGGCACACGTTTCTCAATTAAAACGTTTTTTTCAGCCCCAGTTTTAATATGGCCGGGTGAGTGCTATGCGACGGTCCCTAGCCTAGGTTAGTGTAGTTCTTAAGTTCTATCTTCCTTTCCTTTCCTTCATTCTATCTACACGTCTTCCCGCGTTTAAGTTTTCTTCCGGACGACACCTCTAGTTACCACGGGGTCGGGCGTTTGAGTCTAAGGGATTTCTTTACGAGGACTTCCCTACAAATTGCCCGACGTCCTGTTGACGTGAGGCGCCGAAAAGTTTTTTTACCGTTTTATACATCGTTAGTAGGGAACACGCTGCTAAGCCGCTGTGACCGTGGCAAGTTTTAATTTTTTTTATCACTTAGATTAAGTAAATCATTTCATAAGCCTTAATTCCAGTATAAACAAAAGCTGTGAAATATTTTTGTGTTTTTTTTTTTGTAATTCACTTTTGTTTACGCTGCTTGCCCGGCACACAGCTGGCGGATAAGCCATCGTGAGGTGAGTCGACACGCCTCAGGATAGTCGCAGTGTAACACACACACACACATACACACGCACACGTCACTCACACATAGTAGCACAACGATCGTCGTCACACTTACACATAACTATCTCTGTTCTGTCTATCACCTTTCTTTTCTAGTTAGTACTTAGGGATGCCAGCAATGAGCTAGGGATACGGGCAAATTAGATTAAGAATTGTAATAAAGTTAAGGATATGAAACAGGTTTATTTAGCGCGATGTATTAGGGACGATTATTAGGAGCGAGACAAACATGTCAGAATTGACAATGAGTCAATTAGTTGTGAGAATAAAATTTCCTAGTATTAAATATTGTAATATATATATATTTATTCGGGGTGTTGGCATATAATTTAATGTAGCTGTAAGATGGAAAACCTTATATTATGGGCGAGCGCGGTCAGTATATGAATAGACTGCACCCAGCTCAAATAATTATTCTTGGAAGCGACAGAGCGGAAGACGTCGACGAAGGGTCGCTCTTATCGCATTCCATTGTTAAGTCGGGTCGGCTGCGATACCGAGGACAATAGACAGACAGACGCTATAACAATATACCACAATGGGGAATTGGCCAAGCCACAATCTATTAGGTCACTTTAATTTTGATACACACACATTGAAAAATTGATAATCACCTTTAGTAATTAATTTAATAATTAATATCCTACCTTCACCTCCACTTGTCTTTTAACAGCAAAAAAAAAGGGCACCCGAGATGTGTCTATACATTACCAACCTCACATACAGACCGACTTAATGTTTACCTTTTTTCACCGACAGTTTTCCCATCGCGTTTACTAACGACCGACGTACGCACAGACTAGGCAGTGTTTCTCTCCAGCATTTATTTACCAACATATTTAATAAGCAAAGAGAGAAGGGAAGTGTAACGTGTGTCGAACAATAGAGCTAAGTTTACTAATTTCAATTATTGCATTTAATGTTAAGCTTCAGATTTAATTTTCCTTTTATATTAATATTTTTTATTTCTTTTTAACCTTTATTATATTAGTATTTTTCTGTAATTCACGATTCCCTAGTCAACCATAACTAATTTAAATTGATTCAATTTCCTTTTTTTCAAATTAGCAAATAAATAGAATTACCTTACCATTTAAGATAGTCGCGGGGGAGATTTGCGTCCGATAAGGGCATGTGTCAGCGATTTGCGACTTAAAAACCAAGTGTGAGTCAACTGGTTCCACCTATTCAAGAAATGTCATTCCAGTCACGCCAGCTATGAACAGCGACCACCCGCCTTTCAGCTATCCTATCATCCATCGGCTGAGCCCTGGATTGAGGAGGGGCAGTAATTCAGCTATCCGACCACTATTGGTCTATTTACCAACTTTATAGTGT
This sequence comes from Stictocephala bisonia, assembly GCA_035578905.1. NCBI lineage: Eukaryota > Metazoa > Arthropoda > Insecta > Hemiptera > Membracidae > Stictocephala > Stictocephala bisonia. The sequence continues at coordinate 111,173 of JAQJVL010001700.1, read as the reverse complement.
GAAGCACATTGTCATCTTGTTGCATTTCGGCATGGATTGCCATATCTGACCTCCAACTATGGCGGGTAGTGGCGCATTCAACTACCTTGAGGCATGGGTTGCCCCATCGGAAGATGCAGTATCCATTTTGAATCACTATTATGTGGTGCACACAGCCGCTGTTACGGCTAACTCAACATCATGGCTACCCAACATCATGGCTAACCACCATCGTGGCTACAGGGATCAGCTAACCAGAGTGGTGAATCCACACTGCGCGATAAGAACCGGTGGAAGGTGTGATAACAATCGGATCCGTCCTACTATATACACCGTTTCGCTGACACACTCCCGCACCACTTCAGATTTAGTTTTAGTTCCAGCAAAATGGTTAGGGTCAGTTTTACTGTTAGGATCATAAGTAGTTAAGTAGTTATTTTGCCGCGCGAGCTGACACACCTTACCTTCTATTTGAAAAAAAACCAAAAACAAAGAAGGAGGAGAATTTCAGAGCACTGACCTCTGCTTCAACTAACCAACTGGGGACGACTTACAGCGTATTCACTTTCGAACGTAGGGCACCTCCCTGCTGGAGGAGGGGCGGACTCTTCGGACCCCCGGGATTTGAGCCAGACAAGCTGCGCCCCAAACCTTCCTTACCTCCCACCTATAAAAAAAAAAAACAAATAAAAAAAAAAAAAAACCTTTTTAGGGGGGGAGATTGTGGCGAGCGCCACCCGTGGTGAAAGAGGAAACTATCGCGTGCGCATGCGCGGGGATCTGGGAAGGGTGCGGCGTACGGAGTCGTGCGTCGGTGTCCAGGGTCAGCGCCAGCAAGAGGGAGAGTGAGGCCGCTCACTCGTCAGCTAAGTGCCTAGTTTAAGAATTCTTCCTTAATTAATTAATATTAATTATGTTTCGGTTGGGCTAAATTAACCATTAAGGGGGGGGGGGAGTAGTTCTGCGGGGTAGGATTAAATCAGTCAGTTAAATGTAGGGATAGGGAACTCTAGGGCACGAGGGGACCGCAGCCAACCAGTTATTTCACTATTAAATTTAATGTATCAATTGTCATGTAATTATATTACCCTTAAGGTAGATCACTCTTAGTGCTGATCAAAGCTGGTTGTGATTGGTTAGGCACCGTCAATTAGCACTCACGCGGCCAACACTATTTTACCAGCCCACGCGTTTCTAACGCGGCGGAAACGGCGAAGCCTATTACCCAGTGATATTCTCACACGGCCTCTGATACTTAATCACGAGTTATTCAACTCACCCATTTTAATTAAACGCGCATTCAATCCGCCTTTTAATTATCCCGTAATTTTGTCAAAACGCATTTTCCCGCGCGTTTCCCCGCAAATTGGGGCCATCGCGTATCCGCTGCAAATTGGTACCATCGCGTTTCCGCTGCAATATTATACAACATTCACGTTTCAAGTTTTTCCTGAGAAAAAAATGCAAAATTTTTTCTTATACTAGCTTTTTCATTCAGCAATTTACAAGGGTTATTTCTCATAGGGTTTACTGTGTATTACAATAAAATGATTACTGAATTTTCATTTCGTTATGCTCATCAAGAAACGCAAATTACTGTACAGTAATTATAATTTAATGTTTTAATAAAACACCAGAGACGTGAAAATGATCACACCAAATTAAATTAAAAGTTGTGGCATTCCTGAGAAAGGTGGATAAGGCCAGTGACATAACCTTCCCTCGTCTGCAGTCAGACACTACAATGCCACTGTCAGAAAGGTGGATAAGGCCAGTGACATAACCTTCCCTCGTCTGCAGTCAGACACTACAGTGCCACTGTCAGAAAGGTGGATAAGGCCAGTGACATAACCTTCCCTCGTCTGCAGTCAGACACTACAGTGCCACTGTCAGAAAGGTGGATAAGGCCAGTGACATAACCTTCCCTCGTCTGCAGTCAGACACTACAGTGCCACTGTCAAAAAGGTGGATAAGGCCAGTGACATAACCTTCCCTCGTCTGCAGTCAGACACTACAGTGCCACTGTCAGAAAGGTGGATAAGGCCAGTGACATAACCTTCCCTCGTCTGCAGTCAGACACTACAGTGCCACTGTCAGAAAGGTGGATAAGGCCAGTGACATAACCTTCCCTCGTCTGCAGTCAGACACTACAGTGCCACTGTCAAAAAGGTGGATAAGGCCAGTGACATAACCTTCCCTTGTCTGCAGTCAGACACTACAGTGCCACTGTCAGAAAGGTGGATAAGGCCAGTGACATAACCTTCCCTTGTCTGCAGTCAGACACTACAGTGCCACTGTCAGAAAGGTGGATAAGGCCAGTGACATAACCTTCCCTTGTCTGCAGTCAGACACTACAGTGCCACTGTCAAAAAGGTGGATAAGGCCAGTGACATAACCTTCCCTTGTCTGCAGTCAGACACTACAGTGCCACTGTCAGAAAGGTGGATAAGGCCAGTGACATAACCTTCCCTTGTCTGCAGTCAGACACTACAGTGCCACTGTCAGAAAGGTGGATAAGGCCAGTGACATAACCTTCCCTTGTCTGCAGTCAGACACTACAGTGCCACTGTCAGAAAGGTGGATAAGGCCAGTGACATAACCTTCCCTTGTCTGCAGTCAGACACTACAGTGCCACTGTCAAAAAGGTGGATAAGGCCAGTGACATAACCTTCCCTTGTCTGCAGTCAGACACTACAGTGCCACTGTCAGAAAGGTGGATAAGGCCAGTGACATAACCTTCCCTTGTCTGCAGTCAGACACTACAGTGCCACTATCAAAAGCGGCTCAGCCCTTGTTTTCTGTAGCCCAGGAATTCTTGAGTCCTGCCTTTGTCCCTGCTTATGAGGTATATTTATGCAATAAATAATAATAATAGAAAGGAGATTGAAGATCTCACTTATGCTAATATCAGAGAATTTTGTTTCTTGTGGTAAATTCCAAAAAAATCATATTGTATTAAATAAACAACATAACAATAAGAAATTGTTCAATTTAAAATAACAGTGTAAAATGGCTAACAGTCAGTGTAAACTATGGCAGCTGCTAATGATAAGTTGTTTTGACAATACAAAAAATATTGCACTGATTATTAACCAAAATTTAAACATTATGATTGAATAAATATATCTTGCTTCAAAAAATAATAATAATAATAAGAACTTCCTTACCAAATAATGACTGCGAAGTTTTGGGTAAACTTTGAGAAACTTGGTCCATCCATTGTCCACAGTTCTCAAGGGCACTGTGGGCTTGGAATAGTGGCCCATCCGCAGACCAGTGGGAACATTCAGTAGGCACTGGGATACCCAACGTGCGATGGCTTCACCGCAATCTACTGTTAACACTGTTTCCCCCCCACCACCGACTGGTAACATTAAAAAAAATATCAGCCAATCTTTAAACTGTTCCTTAATGTTTGAAGTATACTTCAAAATGGATATAGATAACATTTACCATAGTTTTATACTTGTAATGATACTAAACACTTCCATGTGCTTCTAACTTGTTTTCTGATTCGTTTAATGCGATGACATGTTTACTGTTTTCTATTTATTTGATAAATTCTGTAATAAACAAACAAGAAGTCTAAATTTACTTGTTTAAATAAAGTTATTGATCTACTTAGCAGTATTTTTCTCATGAAAGCACTCCAATCAAACTTTAGTGCATACCTTAAAACCAACTGCGTTTCTAGTTATAATTTTAATACTACCTTAAAAATCAAAAAAGAAATTAAAATTTTAATTTTACTTTGCAAAATAAAATATTACTTTTAGATAAATAAATACTTAAATTTTTATCCCTGTACTTACTTCAACATGACAACTTGGCTTCTGTCTACTGGCAATGTGAGGTGGAAATCCAACTGTCCAGGAAAAGAGAATTTCACTGAAGTCACATCCACTGGTAATACTGACATCAACACAATGTTTGGCTTCACTAATCCAGAAATTGCTGTTTTCTTTTCACAGTCATAAACTATAAATTCTCTGCAATTAAGTCAATAAGCTTAAATAACATTAAAATAATATGAGAATTACAATATAAAGGTAGAAGTTATCATAATATGTAATTAATTGATTGAATTAAAATGTTTCTTAGCAAATTCAGTTTGAAATAAGGCATTGATTGAAAGAACAGAATTCAGCATATGTTCTCATAATCTACAAAAGATACATGTGAAGGATTTGGCCAGAATTTAGTAAGAGAATTATTAGAAAGTTATGTAGAAAAAGTCAACTTGTCACAAAGGGAAGGTCTTTAATTATTAATAAAATATTTAAAACATTTAAACATTGGAATCTGTCTTCTTTGTCTTGAGTGAACTGAAATTATTTTAATTTTCTGTTGGCATAATCATAATATAGCAATTGTCCAGCAATTATTCTGTTACTTCTATGTTAGAGAAGAATTTATTAAAAATTATAAATTACACGTCTCATGTGTAAAAAGAGTTCACATATGATAATATAGACTTTGGATTACATGTAAAAAGTTTAAAGTAAACATTTTACATGTAACTAAAATATCACTGAACACTATTTATTAATGTATGGTAATGGGAATTGTTGAAACACTTCTTCAACTATCCACATAAATACTACTTTCGAATCAACAGAATAGAATATAATAAACTTTATTGTAAGGTAAAAACAAGAAATATATTAGCAACAATTAATTACACATAATTTCTCAAAAATTAAACTAAACATTATAGGACATAAAAAAAAGCAGTAACAGTATTTTTCAAGTCTTAAAACGACTTTTTATTTTTTAAACCATTTCAGATACAATCTATAAACTTTGTAAACTATCATATGGATATCTAAACTACTTTTTAATGTAATAACCATCACATTTCTACATTGGAGAGACTATGATAGAATTTGTACCCCACTACAGTTGAGGGTATCATAGAAATCTTAAATGTAAGCATGGGTCTTGTCATACTTTATTAGTTAGAGTTAAATGTAAGCATGGGTCTTGTCATACCTTATTAGTTAGAGTCAAATGTAAGCATGGGTCTTGTCATACTTTATTAGTTAGAGTCAAATGTAAGCATGGGTCTTGTCATACTTTATTAGTTAGTCAAATGTAAGCATGGGTCTTGTCATACCTTATTAGTTAGAGTCAAATGTAAGCATGGGTCTTGTCATACCTTATTAATTAGAGTCAAATGTAAGCATGGGTCTTGTCATACCTTATTAGTTAGAGTTAAATGTAAGCATGGGTCTTGTCATACCTTATTAGTTAGAGTCAAATGTAAGCATGGGTCTTGTCATACCTTATTAGTTAGAGTCAAATGTAAGCATGGGTCTTGTCATACCTTATTAGTTAGAGTTAAATGTAAGCATGGGTCTTGTCATACCTTATTAGTTAGAGTTAAATGCTGGAAACCGCATCTAACTCAGGCCATTCGCATTGAATCACAGACTAACTTCCATTAAGTAATTACTCATTTTATAAAAATGTTTGGAAAACTTTGCAAGAACAAAACAATGTAGAATCATCAGCGAAGATTACAGAATTACAGCAAACAACATTACATGGTAAATCACTTATAAGGACCAGAAACAAAAAAGGTCCAAGGATTGATCCCTGTGGTATGCCTCATTCAATTGAGGCTGTCTCAGATAGTTTGTGATTTAAAGCACACTCTCTGAGTGCGATCTTCCAAATAAGATTTGCAAACCTGGAGCTCAACACCAGTTATGCCATAAAAGTGTAGTTTACTCAGGAGAATATTGTGCAGGACACAGTCGAAGGCCTTGGTTAGGTCACACAATGAGGCCAACGTGTTATCATGGTTTTCAAATCCATCTAATACAGCTGACACCAAGACATCCACTACGTACGCAGTTGACAGAACCCTACGAAAGCCAAACTGGAATTTAGAAAAGAAATTATTTTCAAAAAACTGGCTTACCTGGTGTATCACAGCCTTGTCAATGATTTTAAAGAAAACAGGGACAAGAGAAACCGGACGGTAATTCTCTACCAGGGCCGGATTCCCTTTCTTAAAGATAGGCACCACTTTTGAAAATTTTAAAAGAACAGGGAACTGACCACATATTAAGCAATCATTTATACACTCAGTGAGAGGCTCTATTATGGCTAGAAGCACTTCCTTTATGAAATCAACAGATATATCAAAGATATCCTTTCTTGAACTGCTTTTTATGGCCATAATACACTTGTGCATATCATTTATAAATAAAAAAAAAAATTATCACAAGACACTGGGTTCTAGTTGAAATGCTGATGAGTCACCTCATGGTTGTGAAATTCTGAATCCTCAAGGAAAGTGCTGTTGAAGTCATCAGGTGTCAGATTATGGTGAACTTTCTCATTGGCAGATGTCCCTCTGGTAGTATTGATGATTTCCCAAGCTGCCTTACAGCTGTTAGGTGCAGATGCTATGTATTCTGAATTGAAATCCAGCTTAGCTTTAAAGAGTGCTTGCTTGTAGTTCTTGCGTGCTGCCTCATATTGAGTTTTAGTCTCAGGTATGTTTGTATTTTACTTCAAAGCCCACTTGTAAAAGTCATGGCGACAAGAGACATCCTGTTTGAGCAGAAGGACTTCTTTAGACGGTTTATTAAATTTCTTTGTAAAACCCTTCGAACCTGTATCTGGTTCGAACAGTTTTTAAAGAAAAATATAAATCCATTACAATAAGGAAATGTTGAAGAAAAAAAATCTAATTATTTGTCTCCCTTGCGCTTAAAATATTATTCCAGATTGTACTAATAAGATGCGTACGAAACTTGTGTTTATTTGACTTGCTGAAAGATCGGATGGTTTTCTCCTCATGACCAGATGTTGGTGGAACTGTAGAATCTCTTGTTAATGTAGTTGCTAGAGCACAGTGGTCCGATATTGGCGGCTGAAGTATAGCTACACTGAGATTACTTACGATGTTGTGTCATACAGAGTTGTTTCTTGTAGGAAAAAAAATTAGCACAATAGCAATTGAGGGGTTTGAGAAGGTTTTGGAATTTTTTCACAGACGAATCATTGTTATTTATGTCCAGATTTAGATCACCACAGACGACAATGGGTAGGTTTATCCTTGCTATCGCAACCAGAGTCTTTCAAAAGTATTAAAAAAGATATCCTTATCCCCATCTGTAACACGGTAGAGAGATATAAAAACAATGTTCCACTTAGAGAATTTAACAACTGCACCTACAACTTCAAAGTGTCGTTCCAGGCAAAAATGGGTTAGTTCGATCACTGAGTACTCTATAAATTGTTCTTTATAAAGACAGCGACTCCTCCATGGGATTGTTGAGTTCGGTAGAACATTGAGGCACACACAAAACCAAGTAATACTGCTAGGCCTTCAGTCTCGGGAGAACACCAGTGCTCACATATACACAAAACAGAGAAATCATTTTCAGAAATTATTACTTCCAGTTCTAATAGTTTATTAAGAATGGATTGTACATTGGCAGAAAATAATTTAATTGATGTAGGCTTAGTCGACCTAGGTATGATGTCCCTACTCACTATAATAGTAGGCCTAACCAATTTCTGGCCTAAGTTATTCTTACAAAACCTGTGTTTTCTGTCCTAGGTTCTTGATTTTTATTTCTTAAGAAATATTTAGTCCGGAATTTTGGGTTGGGGTCCTGCCTTACGCAAATTGAGAGGTCGTGGTCTTTACTCAAATCTAATATACGTTTTCCTATTTCCCTAACATGGATATTGTCTGGGGTACTAAAACCTTGAAAAGGCGATTTGATTCTGTCTTTTGGATCAATTTGGTTTGAGAACAGTATGTAGTTGAAGAGGACGGAAGTAGTCTATTATGCGGAACAGTCTTGGTGGTCTTAAGGCAATATATGGTAGTGTTCGAAGGGACAAATGCCCACCCATACACGCTCTGTGGTATTGACCCACCTACCCACCCATACACGCACTGTGGTATTGACCCACCCACTCACCCATACACGCACTGTGGTATTGACCCACCTACCCACCCATACACGCACTGTGATATTGAGCCACCCACCCACCCATACACGCACTGTGGTATTGACCCACCCGCTCACCCCAAACACACTGTGATATTGACCCACCCGCTCACCCATACACGCACTGTGGTATTGACCCACCCATACACGCACTGTGGTATTGAACCACCCGCCCACCCATACACGCTCTGTGGTATTGAGAGCAACAAATCTCAATCTGTTGAGAGCAACAAAAAGAGCAAAATTATCTAACACTTTTGTACTCCAAGCGACAAAAATTCCAAGGTGATGGCATTCAAAAGAAATTCAAGGAAAAGGTATCTAAAGTCAAACAGAAGGAAAAATGATTGTAGTACAAGTGAAAAAAATGCTAGGGTGATTGTATTTGAAATAATTTAAGGAAAAAGGTATTGGGGATGGAGGAGGCCGAAAAGAATTACAATTTAACTCAGTTTGTCCTTGGTTGTGACACATGAAACTTTAAAAAGTAATACAAAGACATAGAGCACATTAAAAGTTATATATAAATAAACTAAAAAAGATGTGAAATCAAACAACAAAAACTTCAAAAAAGTAAAAAACATTAAAAAAGTTATTGACAAATAAACCAAAAAAGATGTGAAATCAAAATGGGATGGGCAAGTACCTTCGGTACTCCAATGAAACAACCCATAAAAACAAATTGGAAAAAATATGGATATGTATGAAAATTATAATACTTGGCAGTGGTTTTTTTCAACCTCGCTCGAATGCCAATACCAAGAATTTTACTTTTCACCCATGTCCATATTTTTCCACTTTGTTTGTATGGTTTGTTTGTTTCATTGGATTACCGAAGGTACTTGGCCATCCCATTTTGATTTGACATATTTGTTGGTTTATTTATCAATAACTTTTTTAATGTGCTTGATGTCAGTTTTTTTACTTTTTTTAAGTTTTTATTGTTTAATTAAATTTATTCTCCTTCCTATAAAATTCCACACTTTAGAAATGGCCACACTATCAAGTCAATAGGCCCAATTGTTAGAGTACTAAATGCTGAAACTTAGGCCCCTCTTATACTAAGTGTATAGATAAGGAAATAGACAACTTTGACTAAAACTCTATTTTTCTAACACAATTAGAGAAAATTAAATATTTACAGAATAATCTACAAAATGTATAAATACATCTGATGGAACAATATTCTTTGTTCATATATCATGTGTTTAAAGCATACACAGTTTTTATAAATCAAAAATAACTCTAAATCACAACTTGGTGAGCTATAAAATATTTAATAGACCCACCCTCCCATCCACAGACACACGGTAGTAATGACTACCAACCACATATACACTTTTGGTAGCACTGACCCACCTTCCCTCCCATACATGTACGGTGGTATTGACCACCCCTTCCCTCCATACACTTAAAGAGTATGTGTGTTAATACTCTTTTTAGTGGATGATAATACAAACATTTTTAGCTACAAACGTTTGACTAACTGACCCTCCCACTCACTCATACAAGTGCAGTGGTAGTGGCAATAAAAGAGATGAGATGTGCAAAAGTATTCTAATGAAACCTAAGTACAAGTACAATCACCTCATATTGGCATGTTTAAATGTACGCTTCCTATGAGCTGAGCGTCGTCCATAGATTAATTTGTGACACTCCTGAGAAAACAGGGGCTGGCCACCCAATGGCTAGTATCCAGGTGATTATAGGAAAACATGTTGAGAAAAAATTGAGACAGGTTTGTAGTTGGAAATCTTGACGACTATCTTTCTTCAAGCAACTGAACTTTCAGCAATCAGGGAAACACTAAGTGACTAAACACAGATTTAAAATATAGGACAGTGATTTTAAAGGTAGTTTTAGAACATCCCTTAATAATATAAACAGGAATTAAATTTACAGACTCCAGACATCACAGGACTATAAAAAACAGCATATAAGTCCTGACGCCCGTTCCTATCATGCACAGAATTGAGGAACTCAGCAAATGCCGCAGCAGAAACAAACCATCCTCTAGCCTTTCTCTATCTCATGTAAAATTATTTACTGTATGTGAATCATTGTTTTTCTTCGAGTTACTAAAATTCCAAAACCGTTTTGGATCCTGACTAAGCAAGCACTCCATGGACGGATGTAATTACTACATGAATTTCTGATCAGCTTTTTGAATCTACTAGTAGATCTACTCACCTGAAAACTTTCAAGAAATTGAGGAATCCTTGTATGTTTAAAAACTTTCCTAAATCTCACAGCTTCTTTTTAATTTTATTAATTATCTGAGCATAATATCAACAAGGTTATCTAGATGCATATCGTGCAGATCTCTTTGCATGCTTATCCAAAGAGGAATAAAATAATATAAATTATAAAATTTGTTAGCAGCATCAACTTCTGTAAAAAATAGAACAGTGCCCACTTGGTCATATAATAGTAATTAATATTTACAAAATTACAGTTTCTTTAGGAGGTGTAAGATGGCAATCATCTCTATTCACATAAAAACTGACTGACAGAATTGGATGATGATTTTTAGCAGTAACAAATGCATCCTCCGTTCTTTCTACCATTTATTAATATTACCAATGGAAATATTTAAGGTCCTATTGTTTTACACAAATGCGTATTAAAAAACGATTAAGCTGTAAAAACTAATGCAGGTTTCTTTACAAAATTCCACCTGTTTTAAAATTGAAGTTACAATTATCAATTAATGGAAAATTATAACAACCAAAATCATAGCATTATCAGACAGCAACAGATAGGAGTGAAAAGGAAATAAAAAAGGATTATAACAAAATACCTTGCAATTACTTTGAAAAATAATTTGCAGTTACTTATGAAAAATGTGAACATATATAGATTTAAATATAACATTGGTTAACATAGTTAGATTATCTTCTAAAGCATGATAAATATTTTTCAATCACAGATGAACCATGATAAACCACCATACATCGGTAGTAAAGGATGTGCAAAAAGCCTAATATGTTAACGAATGACGAAACTCAAGGAGGCATATCTAATTCTTAAAAAAATATCCCTGTCTTCAAACTACTACTGCTGCAGAAAAAATATAAATACTATGTAAAAATAACTAAAATGACTACAAAATAGCAAACTATACAAAATTAGTTTGTTGAATTTGTATTTTATTTTTTAATACTAAACGCAATTGTATAACTTATATTTAATTATATTATTTTGTAACGAGTAGCAACAAACTAAACATTGTTGAAAATTTCATTTCAAAGCAATAATAAAGCTTAAATATAGACTCAAAGTTCAACATTCCATTATTGTATTACAAACATAATGTTAATATGTGATGTAAATAATAGTGCGTTCTATTTATGTTATGCATTTAAGAATTTTGTCTCGTAAGAAAAAAGTTCTATTTTTACTTAAACAACTTTATCTACACGGAATGGATCGTCTTGTCTTAGAATGTCGTTGTAGGGTTCGTTATGATGATATTTAGTAATTTTGTAATTAGCCACTTCTAAAGAGTTGGTTTCATATAGGTTTGTAATAATGTGAGTTCAGTGCCGCTTTGTATATGGGCCAGTCCCCCGTGCTTGCCGTGTGACATTACCGCATCAGAATCCTTTAGTCCTCTGCCCGTCTGTCGCATGAGAGGCTTGTTCACATATTTCACTTCTTATCATCTCGTTCTGTCAGTTTTTTTACTAAGTTGCGAGTTACTTATTGTGACTGTAATAATTCATGCTAAAAAATGCGTGTTTATGTGAATGCGAAAAAGCAAATAGTTTTCACATCATCAATAATTGTTCTATATCGTTAAACACCTGTTGGTATTGTTTTATTTACCACAGTAGTTTTTTTTGTTTAGTTTTGGGGGGCTTAAGCCCGGAAGTCCCATCCCCTAAATCCGCCATTGTAATAATGGCCCATTTAGGGGATTGCCCATTCATATACGGTAGTGATGGCCCACACACTCTCTCTCTCCCATTCATGTACAATGGTGATGACCCACTCCCTCTCCCATTCATGTCTACTGATGATGATTCCACTCTCCCTCCAATTCAAGTATACTGGTGATGACTCACTCTCCCACCCATTCATATACAGTAGTGATGACCCACTCTCTCTCCCATACATATACAATGGTGATGATCCACTCTCCCTCCCATACATGTAAAGTGGTAATGACTCACTCTCCCACCCATTCATGTACAGTGGATGACCCACTATCTGTCCCATTCATGTCTACTGGAGATGATCCACTCTCCCTCCCAAACATGTACAGTGATGATGACTAATTTCCCCACCCATTCATATACACTGGTGATGATCCACTCTCCCTCCCATACATATAAAGTGGTAATGACTCACTCTCCCACTCATTCATATACACTGGTGATGATCCACTCTCCTTCCCATTCATGTACACTGGTGATGATCCACTCTCCCTCCCATACATGTACAGTATGATGACTCATTCTCCTACCTATTCATGTACAGTGATAACCCATTCTCCCTCCCATTCATGTACAGTGGTAATGACTCACTCTCTCACCAAGTACATAACAACTCCATACCGTACTTGTGCACATATCCCTCTCACCCACCCCAGGCATGATCACTGGTGATGAGAAGGTTAGTTTAGTAGGATATGTTGGTTAGGTTAGTTTAGTAGGATATGTTGGGTTAGGTTAGTTTAGTAGGATATGTTGGGGTTAGGTTAGTTTAGTAGGATATGTTGGGGTTAGGTTAGTTTAGTAGGATATGTTGGGGTTAGGTTAGTTTAGTAGGATATGTTGGGTTAGGTTAGTTTAGTAGGATATGTTGGGTTAGGTTAGTTTAGTAGGATATGTTGGGTTAGGTTAGTTTAGTAGGATATGTTGGGTTAGGTTAGTTTAGTAGGATATGTTGGGTTAGGTTAGTTTAGTAGGATATGTTGGGTTAGGTTAGTTTAGTAGGATATGTTGGGTTAGGTTAGGTTAGTAGGATATGTTGGGTTAGGTTAGTTTAGTAGGATATGTTGGGTTAGGTTAGTTTAGTAGGATATGTTGGTTAGGTTAGTTTAGTAGGATATGTTGGTTAGGTTAGTTTAGTAGGATATGTTGGGTTAGGTTAGTTTAGTAGGATATGTTGGGTTAGGTTAGTTTAGTAGGATATGTTGGGTTAGGTGAGTTTAGTAGGATATGTTGGGTTAGGTTAGTTTTAGTAGGATATGTTGGGTTAGGTTAGGTTAGTAGGATATGTTGGGTTAGGTTAGTTTAGTAGGATATGTTGGGGTTAGGTTAGTTTAGTAGGATATGTTGGGTTAGGTTAGTTTAGTAGGATATGTTGGGTTAGGTTAGTTTAGTAGGATATGTTGGGTTAGGTTTAGTTTAGTAGGATATGTTGGGTTAGGTTAGGTTAGTAGGATATGTTGGGTTAGGTTAGTTTAGTAGGATATGTTGGGTTAGGTTAGGTTAGACTATCCTGACAGTAGTATGACTGACTATTGTCAGAATGTATGTAGATGTTCTCCTGATATGAAATTAAGTGTTTGAAACCTCATTTCATGATTGAATTTGATGAAAATATATATCACAAATGATATATTAAGACAATTTAGACCATACAAACAGAACTAACTTGTCTAAGATCAAAAGTAGATAATAATTCATTGTGCAGGGACAGAGGCTTTCAATACATCAATCTTTTGCCAACAAACATCAATGTCTGCTCTGTGTTGACTAAACATTGTTTTCAATTCATCAATGTATATCAGAGTTGAAATAGATAGAAGTAACTATCTCCTTAAATTCACTGGGAAACCCTGTGCATTTCTTTATATAATAGATTTTTCACTAAGAAAACTAAAACTATCACCCTTATTATTCTACATGTCTTCACTTTTGACTTATTTAATAAATCTTTATTGTCATTGATCACATTTTAAACGCATAGTAATAACATATATATATGATATGTATCAATTTTATACGAACCAAATATATAGTGTGATAGCTATATGTGGTGTGAATGTGATAATTGCAATCTATATACTATAAAGCTCAATGTAATGACTCGTTTTATAATACAACCAAACACTATAAGTGTGACAGTTATTTTTATTGTATTTGAGCAAACTTTCAGTAAGGTTAATTGATAATTAACTTACATAAACCAAAAATACTTTAAAATAAATATATTTAAGTTTGTTACTACTCTTATATTATAACGTTATTTAGTATATTAGGAGAGACAGGACATCACCAAACTTACCTTTTTTACTACTACTGTGGTGTTAATGATCTTGTCTTCTAAGGTAAGGTTTGGCTGATGTCCTATATCTCCTAATATACTATTTCCTGGCCTAGTGCCCTTTAACCTAACCTATATAGTTATTTAAAATTAACAAATATAAATCTAAATTATGGTCTAGTTTCCTCTGATTATAAAATGGATCTTGCTGTAGCCAATGTAATAATTTATTTTTGAATTCCCTTATAGAAGTAGTCCAAACAGTTATATCCAGTTTATTACAAAATACAATTACTATTTACATTATATGAAGTTTGCAAATCTAGACTGGGCTACACCAAGCTTATCCTGATTCCTAATATTGTATGAATGTATGATTTGGTTAATTATAAAAGTAATTGCAGATTAGTTTTTCTACACTTGCAAATATATAAATTTATAACTGAAAGTATTTTTAGGTAAATAGTGGTTGACGATAATCTGAGAATTCAGCTCAACACATTTTTCTTAAAACACCCTTTTGTATTATTAATCCAAGGAATGTCAATGCTAATACCCTTAAAATTTTGCCATATATTTAGTGATTTGTAAACTTTTTAAAAATTCACTATCATTTTATTAATAGCATTGGAAGGATAAAATTTACGATCAACATTCCTTAGTACAAATACATAAACTGATTCATTAATGAAAATGAGTAATTTTCATCAATAAATAATTTTGATATTCAGTATAGGGTTCATATAATTAGAGTTTGAGAAACCTGATGTAGCATTTACTACCTGATCTGCAGTAATGGTTTGCCAGTGGAAAAGTGTGAGGAGATACTGAATTATTTCTTAGTAGGTCAGACTATAAATAATTAGTAGGTTAAGTGCCGTTAAAAAGTCAGAGACAGGGATTTAGAAAAAGTGATCAAGTAGAACTGTGTTTTAGGGTATTGTAATTTCTCTCTAGCTTTGATATTCCAGGTGGCCTTGCATAGGCTGGCCCTATATATTTTTCATACACTTGCCTCTTAGCATGCTTTAAATTAGCTCTATAATTTGTTTTACATTAAGGTATGTTCTATAAGCTAATTCCAGTAAGCTATGAACTAATATATATTTGTGCTTATAAAATGTTATATAAACTAAGCATAGAACCACTCTCCTGTGCTAAAAATCTGGTAAATAACAGTGTACTTTTGAACAAAAATGCCCAAGATTTATATAACTTTTTAAAAAAGTTGTCATATAGTTCTTGAACTGTTATTTTACCTTAGTTAAAGTCAATCACCATTTTCCCAGTTTTAAAAAGATCAATAATTAGCACAGTAATATTGTTGCTGACATTACTATTTTGAGACTTATGGCAACATACATGAGAATAAACCTCCTCCAACACATGAGGAGTTATCAAAACATCCTTCAAAACACTTAATTTTTATACAAGCCATCTGTAAAATTAAATAAGATATTCTATACAAGATGTATAGTTCATATGTATTTTAACAGTACATTTTAAATTTAGTGATTTAAGTAAGGTTGATCACGTTAAAAAAACCATTTCAATATTAAAATTCCCAAAAAACCGCTCTACTTGATATGGTGTTTTATGGCCTATTCTTATTTTGAAATTGCCTGAAGGTGATCTATACAAACTAACAATAAGAAGATTTTGTTCCAGAAATAGTACAAAAACAAATTTTTACACTAAATTTCTAAAAATTTAACACTACCTCATCAGAGAGAGCATTCAGTGTTCAAAATTTTGAATTATATAAATGTTTTCTGTGTTAAAAAACTGTTCTATATTCTAGAAGTGTATTTCTAATGCTTTGAAAAATTTCTGCATTTGTACTTTTCTAAAATAGAGTTCATTAAGGACTTGTCTGAAGAGCAGTAACAGAAAGAGATAAGGGGCCACCAACTCAGTGACCTTGACTGCTCCACTCCATTTAACCTCAATCTTCAATACTGCAAACTTACTATGACAAAATTAGCTTAATTTAAAATAAGAACCTCACTGAACTTTATAACTGCATACAGAATTGTTTCATTCATAATGTAAAACTAGTAGAACAGAGTGCAAACGTAAAAAACTCACGGAGCTGAAGCAAACATGGTCTAGCAGGCACTCGTCAACTTCGCAACAATATACAGGTAAGAGTTTACATTATAGGAAAGAATTCGTGTAGTTACTAGTATTAAAAATGTAACTAATGACAATATTATGTAAAAATTTGTATTACATATTGGACAGGTTGCTCTAAATATAAACTATTTTTAGTGTACTTTCAATAAAATACCATTCACTAAAACGTATATATGGCTTTATATCAATGTTAAAGGTACATGAGGTTATAAAATGCAATTTTAAAAGGATTTAATTTTTGGGTCAACCATTTGACTGTATTGTAGGTTATATTTAACTTTTTTTACTCCCAAAGTTTAACTGTATGAATCAATTATTACAAAAATAAAATGCCTGCTCAATCGTTATAATGTTAAATGACTAAATTCTAAACTAAACATATTTTATTTATAAACTAAACATTACCAAAATGTTGTTAATAATATGAATTACCTGTCACTTAACTGGAAGTGTGGATTTTCAATGTTAACTAATCCCAAGGAAGAAAATCTAGCTTTTTGTAAAGTATGTCCCTTTGGCTGACTTGAGAGGGAAAACGTCAAACTTGTTACTTCTCCAACTCTCTGCCATTTGACTGGTGGGTTGTCAGAGCATTCACTTTTGTTGGACGAACTATTTTTTATGCTTTTTCCCACCATATACTAGCAAAAAAGGCAGCAATCAAGATGGTCCATGAACAAATTTTAAGTGATGATTGAAGAAACATTGACTTTACAAAACTAAGCAAAAACAGACAAACACTGTGTAAATGTAATGATTAAAAATTCTTTTTTTTGTTGAGGTAAAATTAATCAGAGAGGCAAATTAAATAAAAAATAACATCATGCAGCTAGCATTTGTGGTAGATTACATTGAAGTGGCATCTTATCATTGACATTATTTTGTCCTTATCTTCCTACAGTATAAAATTGTGTGTCCTTCACTGTTCAGTTTTAAGTTTATAGAGATATTAAAACAGTGATTTACTACAAAACATGACTTAGTAAATGTAAGATTATTTTATGTTCATCTTTAATATATTTTGCTTATCATATCATTTACATTGAGTGAAGATTATTCTCAACATATAAAAGTGAAACATAATCCAGCAAACAAATAGAACTACAGCTTTAAAATTTTGGGTGTGTGTACATAATATTAAGGAAAAAATTTAAAACTAAAGTTAGAGTATTGTAACAAAATGTTTGTAACATATATTGTATCTTGTAATTTACAAATGTGTAAATCATGCTTTATCTGTGTGTATGCTCACAATGACATGTAATTACTATTAACAATTAAATTTTTAGGTTAGGTTAAAGGGCACTAGGCCAGGAATTAGTATATTAAGAGAGATAGGACATCAGCAAACTTACTTAAAAGACAAGTTCACTAACATCAGAGTAGTAGTCACAAACACAAAATACACAAAGCTCACAAATTTTCAACACCACTGGCATTTTCTTCAGGTGAGTAGAGGGAGAGAGAGAGAGAGACACTGAAAATGACTTCCACTATTGCTGGGTAGGTGGCTTGTGGTGGGGGTGTGTACATCCATAGAGCAACACTCAGGTGTAGATTGCAGTATTTCAGTTAGTATATATATATAAAAAATATAAATGAAGTTTGCTGATGGGGAAGGGGTTGAAGGGAAGTGGTCTATCTTATGTTCAGATTAGGTGGGTCACGGGATTTTGTTATCCATTGGTGTGCTAATTCCATCCTTCGGAGTTGGGAACTATTGGCATGGGAAGGAAGGGGATCTGATTACCTTAGTGGTGTAACACTGATCAAAATTTTTGATTATGGAGAAGAGTATGGGCAGAGACAGGTTTTTCAGGATTTTGGACTTTGCAAAGTCCAAAATTCTGAAAAACCTGTCTCTGCCCATACTCTTCTCCATAATCAAAATTTTGATCAGTGTTTACACCACTAAGGTAATCAGATCCCTTCCTTCCCATGCCAATAGTTTCCCAACTCCGAAGGATGGAATTAGCACACCAATGGATAACAAAATCCCGTGACCCACCTAATTTTGTCCAGGATTTGGACTTTGCAAAGTCCAAAATGCCTGAAAACCTGTCTCTGCCCATACTCTTCTCCATAATCAAAATTTTTGATCAGTGTTACACCACTAAGGTAATCAGATCCCTTCCTTCCCATGCCAATAGTTCCCAACTCCGAAGGATGGAATTAGCACACCAATGGATAACAAAATCCCCGTGACCCACCTAATCTGAACATAAGATAGACCACTTCCCTTCAACCCCTTCCCCATACCAGCAAACTTCATTTATATTTTTATATATAGTATATATACTAACTGAAATACTGCATCTACACCTGAGTGTTGCTCTATGGATGTACACCCCCCACCCACCAAAGCCACCTACCCAGCATATAGTGGAAGTCATTTCAGTGTCGCTCTCTCTCTCTCCCTCTACTCACCTGAAGAAAATGCCAGTGGTGTTGAAAATTTGTGACTTTTGTGTATTTTGTGTTTGTGACTACTACTCAGATGTTAGTGAACTTGTCTTTTAAGGTAAGTTTGCTGATGTCCTATCTCTCTTAATATACTATTAACAATTAAATGCAATTTAATGGTGGCATTCAGATAAAAATTTCTATCCAGAGGAAAATAAGTATTTTTGTAAGATTCTGAAAAGAAAGTAAAAAATGGACTTATTCGTTTAATTAAATTAATCAAACAAAAAATTTGGGAGCCAGGAAATCGAGAACTAATAAGTCATTCCATGGTTTTGATGCTATTTTGAGGCATAAAAATTACCAGTCTCTTGGAATTATGTTTTAGGTTTACCCCAAAAAAAACTTATTTTTAGTTTTTATTTTTCACAACCTGAAACACTTAAATCTGGGAGGGAGGGGGGAATTGAGGTGTCAAGCTGTGAGCTATACCAAGTCATAAAACAGCATTTGAATATACGATGAATACTCGTCCAGGGGACCTGGATTGGGGAGTTGCCAAGCATTAATGAGAGAACTAAATGTATGAGAAGATTACAGTTATAGTACATGCATTTTTGAATCAAATTTAAAAAGAATTAGTTTTGCTTTGTAAAATACATAGGGTGTTCTGAAAAAAAGGTGCCCATAAGGCAGGGCGTTGATTCCTCACATCAAAAGAAGAAAAAAAGTTCTAATTAACATAGGTCCGAAAATGCTTCGTTAGCGAGTTACGGCTAGCGAAAGATTTCGCCTGAATTTCAGTTCCCCTGCTGAAACGGAAGCCCTACGGGTATTTGTTGGCTGTTAATTAAGATGTACAATTTAGCGTTCGTGATGTAAAATGAACTTAAAAAATTGAATAAAACCGTTTCCAACCTGTAGCTACAGTAGTTTTTAAGATATGTGACGAAATACGCTAAACTTGGTCCCGAAAAAACAAGTTCCTTTTAGGTTTGAAGCAGATTTACTATGTTTAAAGTGTACAATAAACCCAAAATTTTTTTTACAGAACTTTTAGGAAAATTTAATTTCGAAGAGAAAGATGTAAAATAAGTCTATAATAGACAAACGCAACCTTTAAAAAATAACCCTTATTAGCCTACATACAAAACGCATGAAAAATAGACAAAATCTGTTAAGCTCTCGTTCAAATGTAATATTGAAATTAAAACAGCTGTTGTAATAAAACAAATTAATGAGATTACTAATATTTTTTATCAAGTAAACATTTTTTAACAATCATAAATTATCATACATAAAAAAGGTATCTGAATTAATCATTCAACAAAAAAGTTTACACTTGTCCTAAAAAACTAACCACGTCACAGTAGATTTTTCAAAATGTTTCCCCTCATTCAAAATACAAGCATCCATCCGTCTTCTCATAGACTGCCGAACGTCTTTCGAAGATCCCAGGTTTCTCACGTATCCTTTTGAAATCCCATTAATAATCCTTGTGCCAACTCTTCTATGGTAATCCTCAGTCGAGTCGTAGACAAGCGACTTTAAATGTCCCCATAAGAAGAAAGTCAAGAGGATTGAGGTCAGGTGACCTTGCAGCCATGCTTACTGGGGCTCCTCGACCAATCCATCTTTTTGGGGATATGCTTCATTTAAAAATTCTCTTACTTTAATGTGTAATGAGCTGGAGCTTCCATCCTGCATGAACCACATTTTGTTGCGTGTGTATAGTGGCACATCTTCGAGGTAACTCATTCAGATCAGATCGTCAAGGAAATGTAAATAATTTTCAACCATTGAGCCTATCAGTTAAAAAACGAATAAAAATTTTATCACCCAGAATAGCAGCCCATACGTTTATAGAAAACTGATATTGGTGACGGTTCTCTGAAATAGCATGTGGATTTTCAATTGCCCGAATGTGAGTATTGTGGGTGTTAAGAAATAGCCATTCTTGAAAATTTTGCTTCATCAGTAAAGATAATGTTATTTAAAAAATGTGGATTTCTGCACCTTTGGATAAGCCATTGGCATAGCTGAACACGAGGAAAGTAATCTCGAGGCAAAAGAGCCTGGACCCTTTGATAGTGATAAGAATGCAACTGCTGCTCATGTAAAATCTTCCAGACAATTGAATTACTAACACCGAAATCCAAGGCTAGTTCTCTAGTACTTCTTCCAGGATGATTCTCTATTTCGTTCCAAACACGCCCTCCTCCAGTTCAGGCTGTACACATTGTACGTGGCCGTCCTAATCTACCAACTTTTCCAGGCTTAAAGGTTCCCGTCTCGCTTAGCCTTTCTATGAATGGAAGAAAACTTTTATGAGTCGGTAACTGTCTACGAGGAAAGTGTTCCTGATAGAGTCGTCTAGCCTCACGACTGTTTGCATATGAGCAAGATCGTACATTAAATGCATGTCTGCCATTTCACCATTAGTGTACATAATATTCATATTACCTAGCCATGATGAATAAGATATTATGAGCTATCAAAAATTAACTGCAACGGCACTCAGCACTAACTTGTATTAAAGTACATATACAACACACGCACATAATGAGCAATGGAAAAATAGCTGCTTGTCATGTTTATTTAAATTATTATAATCAATGTTAACATTGTTTAAACATATGTTTTAAATAGAAATTATTTTGTTCCTTAAATCATATGTTTTAATACAACAGCTGTTTTAATTTCAATATTACATTTGTAGAGAGGCTTAACAGATTTTGTCTATTTTTCATGCGTTTTGTATGTAGGCTAATTATGGATTATTTTTTAAAGGTTGCGTTTTGTCTATTATAGACTATTTTACATCTTTCTCTTCGAAATTAAATTTTCTAAAAGTTCTGTAAAAAAAAATTTGGGTTTATTGTACATTTAACATAGTAAATCTGCTTCTAAACCTAAAAGGGAACTTGTTTTTCGGACCCAAGTTTCGCGTATTTCGTCACATATCTTAAAAACTACTGCAGGCTACAGGTCTGGAAACGGTTTTTTATTCATTTTTCAGTTTCATTTTACATAAAGAACGCTAAATTGTACAATCTTAAGTAACAGCAACAAATACCCGTAGGGCTTTCGTTTCAGCAGGGGAACTGAAATTCAGGCGAAATCTTTCGCTAGCCGTAACTCGCTAACGAAGCATTTTCGGACCTATGTTAATTAGAACTTTTTTTCTTCTTTTGATGTGAGGAATCACGCCCTGCCTTATGGGCACCTTTTTCCAGAACACCCTGTATATGTAAAAAAAAGCATGTTCTCTTTGTCTAGAGTTATGCCAATCGGTCAATTTTATTTTATATGGTTACTTGACCTGATAATAACATGAAACATAATAAAGAATGATTATGAAGATCTACCACTGATAAGTTACATGAAAGATGATAACTTTTTAACATTTTAAAGATTTTTCTAACTGGTAACTGGAATCGATAAATTTTGGAATCAACCCATCCTTGATTCTAGTAAATAATTGTTTACACATAAAATGATGTTTTATAACATATTATAATGAATCAAACTGGTCCACCTTATATGTCATGTAAGGTGGACCAGTTTGATTCATTCTTAAAAGAATTAAGTTATAACTTTAAAAGTTGCTAAGCTTGAACTAAGTTTTGAAAATAATCAATAAAGGTTAAAATAAAAAGCAATGTTTGTTTTTAACATTTATTTACAACTAATATAATTTAACCAAAACTTACTCTTTAAAAAGTTAAATGCTATACCAGCCTGGTAATCCAGGTCTATTTTTATTTTTGTCCAAAAATTGTTTTAAAGATTTCTTTAATGCTTCTTGGGACTCTTCTTCTGTCTTTGATTTTTTTTCCCTTAACTTTTCTGGGAATAAATTAGGAAATTTAAATGTTTCTCCAAGAGGCTAAAACAAAGATATTAAAAGTAATTTATTAAAATTGATAACGTTGTTTATAGATATTATTTTGACATTATAATTTGTTGTCTATAACTTGGTAAATTCTAATAATAGAAAGAAATCCCTCAGAATAAAAAAGTTTGTTACTTAAGTTTTACATAAGATAGGATTAGTTATAAAAGCTCCATACTTTTTATGCTGTGTTCTCTTAATAGTAAGGTCGTAGGTAAGAATTATTTTGATAACAATTGAAAAAAATAATGTTTTTTTCTAAATTTTCTGTTATTTATCCATAAATAACAACAATAGTTAATTTTTTGCTTTTATAATCCTGTTAGTTATACATAATCCTATCTTATATAAAACCTAAGTACCAAACTTTTTTTATTCTAAGAGACTTCTTTCTATGATTAGAATTTATTAAGTTATAGACAATAACAGTACAAAAATTTTTATTTTAGGAAAATTGGACGTTACAATTTTTATGCCTTGAGTTGAACTTTTCTATCAAGCGGGAACCATTATTGTTCTTTGAGTCATCCCAGACACATTTCCACGTAAGTGTATCTCTTCTATCAAAATGTCCAAAACTCAAATATTACTACAGATCTTGACTGGCCTATCCTGTCTAATCAATTATATCAAGAAATACCATTTATTCATAGCTGTCAAAACCTCCAGTAAAAATCAAACAAAATCATTGTTATGAGGTTTCTTGCCTTTAAATGTCAATTAGAAACTTAATGTCTCTAAATAAACTCACCATGATCCAGACAGCTCAATCACCTCTGCAAAATTTACTTCCTTGTTTGGGATTTGGCTTAAGATAAACCAAAAGTGTGATGAATTTTTCTTGATTTAATAACAAATTATTTACACTGAGTAATGTGTACTTTCAACCACTTCATGTGATACAATTCATTCTAGCATAGGAATAATTTTTTTTTTTTTTTGCTTTTGTCAAGACCTTGAAAAACACAATTGTAGTCATTGTTATTAACACAGAAATTAACTCTGTTAATCAATGTAAAACATAAACTATTTTCAAGAAACTATATCCTTGAAGCTAAAATAAATCACCTCATCCATCTTTATTCAATCAATGTTTTTAAAATCAGATTTTATAATTGGTTACTAAAGAATCCCTTTTATTCAATAAATGAATTTTTCTTGGTCACTAGATTGAATTTTAAACTAGGGATTTTGAGTTGTAAGAGATTTGGCATGGATAATATTAAAAATGATAATATTTGTTCTTGTTAGTCATATTCACTTTGTCATTGTTTATAGGCATTTATTGTACACTATCTATAAGTTAAATTATTTTTCTATAGTGTAATTGCTTTATTTTATTAGTATATTTATTATTTATTTATAAAACTATGTAATGGTAACGTGGCATGATTGCTGAAAAAACAACTTTGTCAATGCTTATTGTAGCCTGTACGACAATAAAAGATATTCTATTCTATTAAAATCAGCGTTGTTTGCTCAAACTAACGTCCCGTGTTATCGACTTCAAGCAGGAAAAAACAATATGGAACCATTATCGACTTCTAGCAGAAAGTGGGGTATCAAAGTATAGATATTTATCTCCTAAATCACATTATACCATTACATTTTGGAAGAGACAACATTTCAGGGCTCTGCCACAACCCCCTCCCCAGATAAAAAATATGCTCAAAAACCCTAAATTGGGTAATGTTAAACTAATGCACCCAAGTGGGGTATCAAATTAAAGGTATTCTTCTCTTAATTATTAATATACAGTTCATCTACACTCATCACGCTCATTTTAAATCCATATTCACCCATATTTTGACGATTGGTGTCTTAAGAATAAAAAAATAAAAAATATACCATCAGATTTTAAAAAGACTATGTTCATGAGCTCACTGCCCCAAAAACCAAAATTTATGGTCATACTGCTTAAGAATCCTGACGAGGCTGTTGGCCGATCTTCCTCATGAGGCGACATGCCGAGATCCACAACTGGGACATTAGCTATGTGCCTTGGTGAGGCTGCATGCCAAACATTTTCCCGCTAGGCCATAGGCTGAGTTCGACAATGGGGTCTGTAGCAGAACGTCTTGGCAAGACCGCTGACTGATTTATACAAAGGGGCTAAAGATCAACGAGAAAGACCTCCGAAACAAAATTTTATTAATAACCTACAAGGTCGAGCAACAACAAACGATCCTCAGGATCTTCTGGGAGATATGGATGCTATCTCATCAGTTTGCAAAATCCGATTGAGCGAAGCCCAGTCTTCCAGTATTATTATTAAATGGCAAGCTACTGAAGGTAGTAGACAGCTTTATGTGCCTAGGATCACAAATGATGGTAAATTAAGTAGAGAGGTATCAAAAAGACAGTGTATGGATGGCCTGATATGGCCAAGAGACTGAGGTAGATAGACAAATTATAAGAATATATTAAAAATTAAAAAGAAAATATTAAAAATAAAGGACTAAATTGAGAATATATGTTTAGAGAACACCTATAGAATTACAAAGGAAGGTGAAAATACTTAGCTAAAAACCTAGACCCACACTTTAACATTAACATGCTTACCTAAAAACTTATGCTACATTAAAATTTTTTGTACTTTCTTTCAACATGAAATGTGCTAACTAAGAAATCAGGACTACTTGTTTTGACATTTCATTTGGATTTAATTACTAAAACATCAATGTAAAAGTTATTGACAATTTGTTTGAATTAAAGAAATTATATGACCACTTAAAACTTATGAATGGAGAGAATCATTACTATTAGTAGTTATGGCAGAGAAAGACAATCTCGACATGTGATATGAATAACTTTTTCACAAAAAACAATATGTATTATATAATTGTGATAGCAAAGTCTACATTTTTATAATTCTTTAGAATGTTTAAATTATCAATTATAACTTAAAAAAGAGTAAAAAATTAAAAATTTGATTTTTTAAAAAACTGAAAAATTAACTACAGGGGAACCTCGATCCCAAAGGGAATTCTAAAGGGGAATTGAAAAATATTCGTTTTAATCGGGGAAATTTTCGCGATAACGAGGTTCGTGAAGCGAGGTTCAAATGATTTCCCAAATTCGGTTATAGAGGTTAGCTTTTTAATAGGGGCGACGGGTTGAAATGTAATTCCAAATAAAACATACGTAAAATAAAACACAAACTTACATTGTAATTTAAAAAATTAAATGACAATAAAATTAAAAAACATAGGAATATAAATACCAGCACAATAAAATGTAAAAGGCCAAATGAGTAAGATTTAAGTAAATTACAAAACCCCAATCAACATTTTGAAATACAGTACTGGTATAATTTAGTAAACAAAAAACAAAGGGGTAAAAATCAAATTTTTAACTGTAGTATTGTACAACACTTCCCTAAATAATACCCCAAATTGGACACGCCCCCCAAAATTCACTAATCACTGACACAAAAACTCGTACAAAAGAGGCAAAAACTGAAGTCAATCGGAACGAAAGTAAGTTAAAGCCCTACAGGGGTTTCGACAGAGGGAAAGTTATTTTCATGTTTTGACATGAATGAATTAAAAAATTAAAAAACGTCTTATTGGGGCCCCCAACCCGGGGGAAACGCCCAAATAAAGGTCAATTCATTTTTTAAAGGGGGTTTTTTGGGCCTGTTAAAATTTTCGTTTTAAGGGGGCCCCCTTCCCTGGTTTTTGGAAAGGGGAAATAAAATTCATCTTATCGGGTAGTTATTTCAAATATTCGGGGTTAAAAAGGTACTTTTAACATTGAATGTTTTTGGGCAATTCAAGGGTTTTTTTTAAATATATGTGGAAATTTGAGGTTTTCGTCTATGATTTTTCGTGCTATCAGGTTCTCCCGTAAAATCGGGTTTATGATATACATATATAATATAAAAACGATTAATCAATAAAAAAAATCCGTGCAAAATAATAAAAAAACTACAAATAGGGAAAATAGAAAAAAAAAAGGATTAAAGGGGTCTTTTATATTAAAACTGGTCTAGACTTTAAAGCCTGAGTAGGCAGCGCATTTTTGAATCCAAAGCCTAAAAAATTTACCATAATTTTTCATTTTATACTGTTTTTTTGTTCCCCCCTCTAAAATTATAAACCCTTCCAAAAAAAATTTGGCCCTTAAACAGATTTTCTGCAGAGGAAAAACTATTGATTTTTTAAATATTTGGAAGGAGAAGTTTAAAAATTTTTGGGGGGCCCAAAAAAAAAAAACTTATTATTTAAATGAAATCTAGATTGTATTTTTAAAATGGTAAACTTTTTTTAAAAATTTACAATTAACAAATTTTAACAAGTGAAAACGTAAGCAGTCTTAAAAGTCATTTTCCCTTTAACTAAAAACCCTTTTTCACTCCAGCTTTTTTTAAACCCCCCCTAAAAAAATTTGGATACTTTACATTATAACCCCCTTTTTTAATTACCTTTGCAATAAAAAGGGTACGGGAAAATTTAATTTCAGTTTTTTTCTCCTTTTCGATTTTTGTGGCTGCTGATCGGGCCCCAAATAAACTTTATTAGATACCAAAATTTCTTTGTTTGATTCCCTATCTTGCTGTTACGCGCAGTGTCCTTGGCCCCGAGGCTCTGGAAAATGGGGGGATTTTTAAAATAATAAAAAATTACCATATTCAGAAGTTTTGTTATTTTTTAAGGGGCCCCTTTTTTAATTACTTTTTTCTTTCTTTTTGGGTATAGTTTTTTTTAAAAGGGTTTGCATTTTTTGGCGGGCCCTTTTAAAAGGCCCTTTGTTGTTTAAAAATTAAAGTGGATGTATAATGTTGGCATCTACAACTTTTATAGAAAAATTGAGTTTTTTTTGTTTGAAAAACTTAAAATTTTTAAAAATTAAAATTTAAAATTTTAAATTTAGAATATTTTTTTGGGGTATATAAAATTTTTTAAAACATACAAAAATTAAAAATAAACATGTGTTCCCTGAACTTTCTGTTTTATATTTCCTTTCTTGATGAGAGAATAAAACTTTAAATACTAAAAATACTTTGACCATCTGAATACAAGTTTTTTTAAAGGTCCCCTTCAAAAAACTTTACTGTACAAGGAACAATGGAATTTACTGTTTTTGGGGTTTATTTTTGATATAATCCCTTTATTGCCCTTTAAAAATAATTTTCAAAAACGATGCAAAATTACTGCTCTTGACATGATTTAAAAGGTTTTTGGAAACAACAGAAAAAACCAAGACCCAAATGCTTTGAACCCCTAGCTAAACAAATGTCAATACTTAAATTTCTTTTAAATGAAGTAGAAAAACAAGTCAAACAGGTCCATAAAAACCTGACAAAAAAAGGTTTTTTTTAAATAACTATTTTAAAAATTTTAACCCCTCTAAACCCCAATCGCCGATATATTTTTTTTTGGTTTTAAGTTTAGTGCCCTGGAAACCTCAAAAAAGGGTGATATTTTGCCAGTAAAAAAAAAAAAAAAAAAAAAAACCACTGTGACAATTAGTCCTTGCTAAGTTAGTGTCACAAGTGAATCCACATTTTTGCTTATATATTTTGGTTCTTTCATGTTCTTACACCATTTAAGATAAAACTTTGCAACATTTTTGCTAAAATAAAAAAACCACATTTTTTCAAAAAAACCAAACAGCTGTCATAAGTGGACCATCAACTAGACCCCGGGTCCCCCTAAGGGTTCCACTGAAAGTTAGGAAAAACGTAAAATTTCAAAGCCCTAAAGATCACCTCAGGTACAACAAATAAGAGGCGTAAAACCCTCCAAGAGGGTTAAAGAAAATGGCACGGGGAAAAGACTCCTTTTCCATCAGTAAAGAAAAGTTTTCTTTTTTTACTAAGCCTAGTTTTTAAACCAAAGTTGACTTTTCTAACATCGTTAGGACTTAACGTATAAAATTCTTTTGTTTTATCATCTAAAATCTTTTTGTATATCATCTGTTTGCTGTGACAAAGGCTAAAAACCCAGGGCTAATAGTTAAAATTTTCTTTTCAAAACTTTTTTAGTGGTGTGAAATTTTTGAAAAAAAAAAATAAACCAAAATTTTGGGCCGGTTTGGTTTTTTTAATGTGTCTTTTTTCGGGGGGGTAATTCAAAAAAACCAAAATTTTTCCGGGCCCCATTCAGCAAATAAGCAAGTTTCAAACCCCAGGTACACAATGACAGATTTCACTTAATAATAAAAAATGCCCAATGGAAACCCCCCCGAACTATTTGCAATGAATTTGTTAAACATTGTTTGGTTTCCCCAGGTTTCCAGCTTTGGTGGCTCTTACACAATTTTGGTTTTCCCATCCAAAACCATTTTAACAGCCTCTTTTTCCCAAAAAAAACAAAAATTTCTTTTGTTTACAGAGCTGACAGGAAGTAGACATCAACTTCACCAGAGGGGGGGGGTGAATTGTTTGCCTTTGTAGCAAAGCTTGATCCCCGGGAGCCCCTGTTCTGGAATTTTTCCTTAAAAATGAAACCTGGTAGAAAAATTTTTGGGTTTTTTTTTTGCAAAAATTTTTTCCCCCCCCAAAAGTTCATCCAAACCATCCTAAACATTTTACCTAGAAGCGCTGTTGGGGAAAACTAAATTTTCCCTTGAGGCACTACATTGTAATGTTGGGGATATTTTAATGCTTCCGGCTGTAAACTTTTTTTTTTAATTTAAATAGGGGCCCATTCTTTTTTAACCCCTTAAAACCTTGCCCTTTCCTCATAGACAATTAAATCTGTGCGAGGAACTTTTTCCCAACAGAGAAAGGGGGCGAATCATACAGAAAAATGAATTTTAAACTGATAAATGTTCCAGTCTGGGCCCCGGATTTGGGAACCAGCACTATCTCTAACCCAAGCTTAAAAATGTCCTGAACGATTTTTTTTTTTTTGAAACCATTTCGAACCACGGGCTCGCCCAAAATTTGGGAAGGTCCCTTTTTTTTTAGCTGGTGTAGCTTTAATTACAGGCCAGGAAAAATTCCCTTTTTAAAATTTAGGGACTATCTAAACCCTTTCCCAAATATCCAAAAAGAGATATGAACATCTTGGACCTTATCCCCTCAAAAATTAAACCAATGCAACCCCCCCCTCACAATAAAAAACCAGCGGGACCCATCAATTTAAGGCCCCCGGCCCTCGGGAGGACGACACAGAAAAAAAAAAAACATAATTTTAAAAGGGCAAAAATTTGTTTATTTAAAATGAAAAAAAAAAAAAACATTAAATTCAAAATTTTTAAAAAAAATATTGGGTTACAGAAAAAATTAAACTTTTAAAAGGAAAAAATTTTAAACCAAGTTTTTTATCCAACAAAGGGGCTTTTGACCGTTTGCGAAAAGTTATCAAAATCTTTTATAAAATAAACCCAAAGAAATTTTTATATAGTTTTTAATTAAAAAAAAGGGCCCCTGAGGTAAATAAAAAGAAAAAGGGAAAAAACAAAATCAAAAAAAGTAAAAAATGTAGTGAACTAAACATAAAACCAAAAATATTTAGGCCTCAAGATTTTTTAAAAAAAAAAATTTGTAAAAAATCTCTAAAAAATAAAACAATAATAAATACTAACAATAAAACAAAATACAAGAATAATTAAATAACAAAATACATAAATGAATAAACTACAACAAGAAAACAATAACTACAAATAAATTAAACCAAACTACAGATTATTTTTAAGAAAAATCAAAAATTTTCAATCCGGGCAGAACTTACAGGGCTTTTGAACAAAAAAAAAATTTTTTTTTTGGCCTTTTAAAAAAATTTAAAAAAACAAACTAAAAAAAAAATTTAAAATTTAAAATAATTATGCCGAAATCCAAAAAGGCAAAAACTGGGGGGGCCCAAAAGGGAATAACAAATTTAAGAATTACCCGAGAACCCCATTTTTTAAAAAAGAAAAACCCCAAGGAAAAAATTTTAAATAAACTAAACAAAAACCCAAAAAAATTTCTAAAAATAAATCCCCCGCATTAAAATGTTTTCTTAAAAAATCAAAATGTTTCATCAAAAGGTAAAACAACACTTAAACGGGGTTGACGTTTTTCCCAAATGTTCAATCCCTGGGGGCCAGAAAAAAAAAACAGGCTCTTTCGGGGTTTTTGGGTAACTTCTTTGTCCACCCTCTTTGCCGGGGGCCGATGGATGGACAGCGTAAAAGGGGGGGGAAAGTGGCTGCCAGTAAAAAGGGGGGGGGAAAAGGGCAAAGACCCCCTTTTGGGCCAGGGGCGCGGCCATTTTGGATGAAAGGGCAGGGGGTTTTTTTTTGCTCCCCTTTTTGGATGTGACGTCAGGGGTTTATATAATATTTTATAAAAATTAAAAAAAAAAGGTTTTTTTTTTTAAAAAAAACGGGGGAACCCCTTTTGGCGCACAGGTTTGCCAACCTAAAAAATTTTTGTGTGAAACATTTGTTGCCAACCTAAATTTTTTTTTGGGTGTACAGTGTTCCCAAACATAATTTTTTTTAGATTTCTGTGGGGTTATAGTGTTGCCAACCTAAATTTTTTTTTTTCCATTTTTGAATGGATTTGCGCGGAAAAAATATTATTTTTTTTTTGTGGATGGGGGGAAATTTTTGGGTTTTTGCGCACAGTGGATGTGTGACGTTACCAAAAATGCCAATTCAGAACGATGACGACCACGGGTTCGCGCGGAGAAACCCTCGTGTAAACCCCGTTGTCGGGTTTAAAAAGCTTTTATTTTATTTTTTTTAAAAGTCCAAATACAAAAAAATTTTGTTTAGCAACGGATTCTTTTTAATTTTGGACGTTTTTTCCTGATCTACGATCGACTTTTTTGACTTTTAAAAATCCCCCCTCAGTTTTTTCCTGCCATGTTTTTGGCGTAATATCGCTAAAGGGGTTTTTTCCGATATTTTGTATCCCACCCCGGTTTTTAAAATAGGGGATTAACAAGAGGGTGAAAATGCTGATGATGTTTGACATTATGGAGCCAGATTCAAGCCCCAAAAAAATAAGGAAAAAGATATGAGGGGTTGAAGAAACATCCCGTTTCACCGGCTGGGGGGTATGGGGGTAAAGACCTTTGAAAACACCTCAGGAAAAAATTTAAAAGGGGAATATTTACTACTTTATTTTAAAAGGGAAGACTGGGCCGAAAGAGAATTTTTTAAAAATTTTATTTAAAAGGGTGGTAAAGAATTTAAATCAAAATTATGGTATAAAGTCGAAGGCGACCCAATGAATGATTATTTATAAGCCATTAAAAATTTGATATAGATGTTTTTATAAAAAAATTTAAAAGATATGGGGGTACCCCGGGGTTTAAACAACTTTTATTTTTTAATATACCTAATCCTAAGTGTACAGTAAAGAAGACCCTCGATAGCAAACGCTATGATTCTCAGAAAAACCCAATGAGCTTTTCACAAAAAGATAAAAGAAAAATTTCCCCTTTAGAGGAAAGTAAAAGTCAAAACAGGGGGAATAAGTAAAAAAAAAACATGTTTTTAATTGCTACACGAGAAAAGGGAAAGGGAGCCCATATTCAGATTTGGGGGCAGCAAACCCCGGGGGTGGGATGGAATTTTTCCCTTTTACTGATGCCAAAAAACCCAAAATTCAATATTACATGATCCCAACGAATTTTATCGACCGCCTGAGGATTTTTTAATGCATCAGAAAAACATTTTGGGCACAAATGAACCCCCCAAAAAGAAATAAAAATCTATAATTAAAGAATTAAAGGAAAAAATGAAAAAGTCCCGTTAGATTTTAAATGGTAAAGTAATTTTTAGATTGAGATATTAAAAAAAAAAATATTCCATTTTATTTTTCTGTATAATTTTTTTTTTCACCCAACCCATTTTCAGTTTAGTTATTTCTAGCAATTTTTGTTTTTGGGGTCTATAAAAATTTTTTCTACAATTGTCTTTTTTACCCATCTTCTTTCTTTAATGGTTTTTGATTGGGGGCGTCACTTGGAAACCAATAATCTGTATAGTTCATATAAAAAAATTACCAAAAGACTAACCAAATAGTTTTAAACGAAACACCAAACTTGCATATGATAGGTTTGGCCCCATTCTTTGTCTTTTATTCACAAAAATCCCCCGCCTTTTGGATCGGGCCAAAATGTTTTTTCTGAAGAAGTAACCCCCAAATTGATAACATCGTAAAAATGTTTATTTTTTGGGGTCACTTTACAATTTAAATAATCCCCTTTTTTTTAAAATTCCCAAAATTTTTAGTAGTGGGTGGACACTTAGTCTACATACAATTTATTTGCAAACGTCTCTAGCTTTTTTGGGTCTGACACCTTGCCCAATTTGGGATGATTTTTTGGGATTAAAATTTCTGTATTAAACATATGTCCAAAACGTCTTTGATAAGCTTTTTAGTTTTTACCAAACATCCGTCGGGTTAGTCGGATCCCTAAAAGACAAATTGGTTTATCCTTTTTGCATCGTACTTTTTTTTCATCATTTAAATTTTTTAAAAATTTAAATTTAAATTTACGATTTTTAAAGTCCCTTTTAAAATTTACAGCGCCCCATCATCTTTTGGGGTTTCCCTTACATTACCCAACCTTTTGCGACGGGAAAAAAAGGGCATAATCGCCTTCCTTAATTAATTCAACCCGATTCCTTTAGGTCCTCTAAAAAACCCTTTTTTACTGCTACTAACATTTTGGGCCCTCCAAACTTATCGACCTCATGATTATACGACCCCTTTTAAAACCGACTTTAAAACGATGAACAGGGCTTTTTAAATTCTTATCGGGCGCGGGACTTTATAAGTACATTAGGGGGTTTTTGGGTGGTAGTGTTTATCAATAGAGCATAGATAAATTACCCACAGAACAAAATTTTTCCAGGTTTATTTAGTGGTGTGGGCCTGGTACTAAAAGTAAAACAGAGATTAGGGCCCGAGGGATAAGGGTTTAACAAAAAGATTCGGCTTGTAAAGATCACAAAAAATCGCTTTTTCGATAAGTATAAAAAGGGGAGTGAGCAAGATCAGGGAGCTGATAGAAAATTGGCCGAAACGAACTTGGGGAAAAAGGAGGTTTAAACAGATTCTAGTTTAAAGGGGAAAAGGGAAACCCGCCTGGTTAGTTAAAAAACATAATGAAAGCTAAAAAATAAAAAACCGGGAGTGGTTGGATAGCAGAAAAAAAGGCGACCCTAAGAGTAAAAAGCCTCGGGAAAAAAACAAACCAAAAATTAAACAACAAAAAGAAAAAAAAAAGAAAAGTCCAAAAAACAAAAAGGGAAAGGGGGAAAGGGTTTTTTAAAATAAAATCGTCCAGAGGATCGGTCAGTTAAAAAAAAAAAAAGAAAACCAAAACCACTCATAACAGTATACCAAATGTTTTCCCGGGAAAAAAATAAAGATATAATCAAATATGCAAAACTAAATTTAAAAAACCATATTTTTAAAAGGTTAATTTTTTGGAGATTTACTTTCCATTTAATTTTTAAACGAAAAAAGGGAAATTGGGGTTGTAAATCTAGACAGTATTAAAAGGAAAGGGGAA
The DNA here is from genome assembly GCA_035578905.1 of Stictocephala bisonia. NCBI lineage: Eukaryota > Metazoa > Arthropoda > Insecta > Hemiptera > Membracidae > Stictocephala > Stictocephala bisonia. Next base: position 77,097 of record JAQJVL010001700.1, on the reverse strand, counting down.
AACCCTTGGGGATTTTACTTTTAAAGCGGGTTTCGACATTTAATTTTTTTTGATAGTTTTTTGGGAAACTGAGCCACTGTTTTGAACTTCAGAGGTATTTTTAACAGCGGACCATATCGAGTGGTGATTAGATATAATTACTTTCCTAAACAAGAATTTAATACTGTAAATTGTGGTCATTTGTGTTTAGACTTTCTCGCAAGACGGAGATGATTTGTATTACAGGTAGAAGTTCAAGCCTCAAGTGTACACATTTTCCAGCTATGGATCTTTCATCGTCAGACGAATGGAGATGGGTTTTATGGACCTCATGACTTACAATTCAATTCCTAATATTGAAGAGAATGTAAATAATAAACTGTACATCGGCAAAGATATAGAAATAAGTATAGCTACCGGTGCTTATGAAATAGATGATATAAATAATTTTGTGATTGAGGAATTAAAGGTAAAGTCTCCTACAACGCATTTTAAACTCGAGGCTAACAACAATACACTAAAAAGTCACTTAAGTTGTTCACTAGAGATCGATTTCACCAAAGAGAACACCATTGCGTCCTTATTAGGATTTGAAAAGGGTGAGAAATTAGAAGCGAATAAAGTGCACAAGTCGCCTAATCAAGTGTCCATTAATAAAGTAGACATCATACGAATCACATGTAATTTAGTCCGAGGGTCTTATAGAGACGGGATTGAAGGTCACGTACTACACGAATTCTATCCAACTGTAGCGCCGGGATTTAAAATTGTAGAAATCCCAAATACAGTTAAATATCTACCAATAAACAAGCAATTGAGTTTGAGCGAATTTTATATTAATTTAGAAGATCAATTTGGTAATTTAATTAATTTTAGAGAAGAATATATCAATATAAGAGTAGATATTAGACCGAGAAGAAAATAATGGGCTTAGTATTTCCCGCTACTGTATCGAATAAAGAAACACATAAAACATTGACCGCAAAAAGAGAATCTGGTGTCAGTCGTGAACAAGTCGTTAAGCAGTTAACATTACGGAACAAAATATATCTACGTACAAAAGTGTCCTCTTTCAAGAGTAAGGATGAATAATATTTTAGATATAGGAACAAATCCTAGCTTCGATAGTTCTATCATTGATATTGAATGGCATTCTCATAATCCGTATACGTCAAATTCTTACAAAACAAGTGATGAGATACGGATACCTGTTCATCAGCAAGATGTTTACACATTGCCTAGTAAAAGCTATCTACTTTTAGAAGGTAAACTTGTTAAATCAGGTACAACCCCAACTGATGATACCACAACTCATTTGGTTAGTAATGCTATGGCATTTCTGTTTGATGAAATCAGATACGAACTGTGTGGAACTGAAATTGATAGAGTAAAAAACGTAGGTATTTCTACAACAATAAAGAATTTACTTACCTCTAGACCAGGAGACAAGTATTGGATGCAGAACGCATGTTGGCAAAACGAAACCATGGGTGTGATGAATGATAAAACATCATTTTCGTTTTGTGTTCCACTTAAATTACTACTCGGTTTTGCCGAGGATTATAATCATATTTTACTGAATGTAAAACAAGAACTAGTCCTGTTACGTTCATCTAATGATAAAAACGTTGTGCTTCAACCAGCTGCATCTTTATTTGACTTTCAAATTCAACTTAATAAAGTAGTTTGGAAAATGCCGTATGTTCGAGTTGATGATGAAGTGAAATTATCTCTTTTACATGTGACTGAAAGAGACCAGCCCATATCTATACCATTCAGAAGATGGCAGTTACATGAGTACCCATCATTACCGATTACAAAGTTTCTAACTTGGACAGTCAAAACATCATCCATAATGGAGAAGCCAAGATATGTAATAATTGGTTTTCAAACTGATCGTAAAGACAAAGCAAATAAGAATGCTTCACATTTTGATTTTTGTAATTTGGATAATATAAAACTGTACTTGAACAGCAAGTACTATCCATATGATAATTTAAATGGAAATAAATCAATTTTATATGATATGTATTCAAGATTTCAATCATCATATTACATAGGTGGTGATGATCAACCTTGTTTGGATAAAATGACTTTTCAAGAGAAGACACCTTTAATAGTAATTGATTGTTCAAAACAAGTTGAGACTTTAAAAACTGGATCATTGGACGTTCGCATCGAGATTCAAACAACAGCTGATATACCAAAGGATACAACGGCATATTGTCTGATCATTCATGATGCTTTGATCCAATACACCCCACTTTCGGGTATTGTAAAAAAGATTATTTGAAAGGTGCATTGTTAATAAATATGTACTATATTTCTTTTAATTATAAACACTGTTTATCAGTATTCAGGTGTTACTTTTTTTCTCCATTTATATGAATAATCTATTTTACTAGTATATAAGAAAGGATGAAGATTATAAACAACACAGTTTTCTTTAAATGAACATATATTTATTCAATATTTAACAAACAATTCAAACATCAGAATCATCGCTATAGTTCTCAATCTCATGGTGGCCATATGCTTAAGTGTCCAATCCATTACTTAATATGTACCGCTTATCATCATTATTACTTAGCGCTATTTTGTTACATGTAACAGTTTCTATGTTATGTTTTTTAGATCTAAATAATTTAACATTTTTTCTTATTTTATTACCAGTTGATAAACACTGTCTATAATCATCAAACAGAATTTCCTTTTGAACAACACCTTTAGTAATACCTTTTGCTTTATTTTTTACAGTTGGTTCTGGATTTGTATCAACATCTTTTTTTAAAGGCTCTAAAGTCTTAAAACAGTACAATTTAGGACGTAAACCAATAAATTCTAATAATACAATACTATTACATTCATCCTTGAATTTTCCTAAAACCTTTTTGTTTACAAGATTATAACACATATGATTTGAAGGATAATCAGACAAATCAAAATGACTATTGAATTCAGGATTATTTATTAAGTCTCTGTAAAAGTCATCAGTTTGAATTGAATAAAAGAAAGCATCAGTGTATATATATATAAGATAGTAATGTTAGATCCATATTTAGGTTTCATGACTCTATAATGAAAATCATACATCATTGTTTTGCTGATTTCCAAAACTGAAAATCCAACATAAATCGGTTTGTCAAAAACAATACATTCTTTTGCACACTCTACTGCGCAGAGAGTTTCGTCATAAATGATTCTATCTAAAAATGTTGGTTTATTAATTAACAAATTAAGCCTTTTTTGTGATGACACTAACCGCAGATCAATCCTTTTTCTAATATTTTCTATAGTTTTACCAAACATACTGTTGTTAAGTAATTTATAAAAATCTTTTTCAAATTCATTTGTTGCTTTTTGACGTTTTTCAGTGTTTAAGTTTATGTAACTTTTCAACCAGCACGACTGGTTAAACTGAAGAATCCTATGAATTTTTTTAATACAAGACCATTTTCAAGAGCTTGCTTAAGATTTACATAGTGACAAATATATTTTTCTTTATGTTTTAAAGTTGTTAACAATTTTCTAAATTTACAATTTGGAGGACATTCACTTATTGGTAAAAATGGTAAATCATTATGTTCTCTATGTAGAGAAGCAGGATAGTCAACATCGACTTCTAAAATGTAACCAATATCGGAATCATTAGGTATGGCTGTTACATTGAAAGTATGTAAATTTCCAGTGAACCATGTAAAGTTATTCAAGGGCATTGGTTGAGTTATAGCCCAGCCATATAAATTATTACAATCTAGATACATTAAATAAGTATTTTTAACACTAGAATCATACATACTACCCATATAAGGATTATTGGCTAATGCGTGTCTCTTAACACACGAAGTAATGCCTCCTCTAATACCATTTTCAATAAATAGGTACATATTATAATCACTGAGAAGTTCAAGTTCAACTTTTGTATGCTTTAACATAGCATCAAAAGTGAAACTTGGTAGTGTTAAATAGTGTGCACAATCCAAATTATAACTATTTAAACACAAATCTCTGAAGTTTTCAAATACATCTGCCAACAACAAAACGTCTAACTTTAGATACAGATCACTATATTCACCCAATGTGTTTATGCGAAAATGATTCCATTAGTGGCATGAACATAATCTTCATCAGATATATCGCAATTTGAAATTGAATTTTTAAAACTTTCTTTCGGTGGCAATTTAGTCTCATTTAGCGTTTCCCAGGAAGATGTGTATTCATAAGGATACACACCTTTCCGGGTTACTAAAGGCAAATCTAGATTAGAAAAAAACTTTTTTATGTGTATGAACTTATCATTTGGTAAGTTATTTACTAATGTGGCTAAACTACAGTTCATGATTTTATAAGTATCGATGAATCTTATGTTTACACCACTTCTAGTTTGTTTTGAAAAGGTTATGTACTTTTCGGTTGAGTTTGGAATTACATCAATTCGTCTTTTATTAAATCTTAATTGTTTCACAATAAAGTGAGAATCGTAATTAGCGCTTCCATGAATAAAAATTGGAATACTTTTTTGTTCCTGCCTCCTTAAATTACAATGTTTACATAATACAGACCTGAAGCGGCCTGTTAAATGACAGTGATCTCTATGAGGTTTAAGAGTAGAAGTAAACGATTTTTGACATGCTTCACATTGTTTTGTATTCTTAAAACGAATCTGTTCTTCCAAAGTCAAAGGTATCATTTCGCAATTATATAATGAAATACAATCCCCAATTATGTTTGCTAATTCTACTACATAATTCATAAAATTCTTTGCAGCATTTAAACCTCTATATAAGTATGGGTTTTGTGGAAGCGCATTTTTTATAAATTGTGGTAATGAATCACTGCACACAATATACACGCAAAAGCTCATTGGTTCATGAACATATGTATATTTTGACACTTGAGCATTAACTGGCTTAAGTAAGCTTTCAAAATCAGCGTAAATGACTACGGGCAATTTAAACATATTTTAAGTATTTTTAAATTTCAATACAACTGGATCATCTACATCATCGTTAGGCATTACAGCTCGGGCTGGTTTATTATTACAGCACATTAATTTATGTTCTTTTAATTTGTTATATTTAAATCTACCCCTAAATATTGAAAGACATCTTTTGCATATAGTAACGTTATGTTCAGATTTTGAAATTTGACTTGATACCAATCTACTAAATTGTGTTATATAGCAATAATGACTAATACCCTGATCATTTGTAATCATAAGCAAATCAATGTGAGTTGACCTTTCATTTTCAGATATCCTTAAGGGATATACAATGTTATTTTCGTCTAAACCATAAACATTTACACTTACAGTATTGTTATTTTTTTCAAATTTATTAATTTGTTTTATCGGTGTTGGAAAATCTATCCCATCGAAATTGAGTTTATTACAAATAGCATTGTAACGATAATCTATCCTATTTCTATTCTTTCCTGTAACATAGTGACATAATAGTGCCCATTTAAAACAATAATTATCATTATTATTGTGTGGATTGATAACGGCTTTTTTATTTTTAATATCAGGTGGTAGTGGTAGAAATGTACTTCCCCCTAATGGTCTAAATCCGTTAATTCTAATCATTATACCATCTACACATAACAAACTCCAACCACTACCTCGACCTTCATAATCAGACTCCTCTCTACATATTTTAGAAAATAATGCATGTAATATACCATCATGATTACTTTCTTTAAACAACGCAATATTCTTTGTTTTGAATGCTCGATCTTGTCGCTCTTGTGTATGCGGTTTTGCATATGTACATTCAACTAGTATGTTAAATTTGATAGAACCAAATATTTTAACTTGATCTACTAAAATTGATCGCATATCATCTTTATGCAATGTTAATAACATGCAAATATCCTTAGCGTATTGATTGTTATTTTTTAAATTTCCTTTGAATGCTTTCTCTAATTCAACAAAATGATTTAATTCTCTAACTGTACTAATTCTAACCCTCTTATTCCTTGCATCATTAATCAATATTACGTCATTTTCTAAACTATTTTCAGGATCTACGGCAGAAACATTCATTACATCTTCATCACCATCATCAACCTCCATTGGAACAGTCGTAATAATTTTTCTCTTTTTTAATGGAAGATGGGAATACATCTGAAAAAAAAAAAAAAAAAACTACACTCTAAACCATTACTAAAACACAACTAAACATTTATAATATTTCAGCGAAAGAATCTACTTCGTTTCCTTGTATCTTTATCATCATTTTCTTCAAACTCGGTGACTTTAGCATCTTTAAATTTCAGTATTCGTTTTGCCTGTTTTGACCAAACATTGCTAACTGCTATAAAGGAGTCGTCCTTTTCATCATCCACTAAGAATATTGCCTTTTTCCAAACCTTCGTCCAATGTTGCAACGGCTTAACCCCCTTTAGATCGTCACAATCGGTTATTTCGACTTTTATCAAATATTTTCCGGTCTCACCTGGAGTAACACATTTTCTAGTCACATCATCGTTTCTCACTGTAATCTGTTGACCGATTGTGAACTTTTTTGATTTCAATTTACTAGAACATTTTTTTCCAAAAAGCCTAAACAGTTCATCGTCATCATCACCATTCTCATCATCGTCCATTTCATTATCATTTAAACAATGTGTGTACAGGCGTTTTCTAGATTTTGCAGGTGTTGTGATTTTATCCTCTTCGTCACTAATTTCAATCAATGTCATTTTGGTTATAATTTCTTGTACTATATCTTTAAAAAGTTTCACAACTTCAACAGAGTAGCGATTTTGGGCAAAAACCTGAAGTGCTGGCTTTGCATATGACATGATTTCATTGTAATCTCTTTCTAGCTCATTCACCTCTTCCAATTTCTCTTGCGACAAATCGCTATTCGTGGCAATGCCCGTACAAATTGAATTACTGACCATTTTCAAATTGAAATAAAGCGTGGTCAATTCAACATTCATCAAATCGGAAACCTTTTTTCTTACATCAAAGATAACCTTCTCCCACAGGTTCACAGATGTTAGTCCTATTAATATCAACAAATTGACAACGCCTTTTAAATCATAGCTGTCAGGTTTAGTTGTAGTAGGATTAGAGGGTACCTTAGGCTTAGAGGTTCTTGTTGTTCGAGGCTTGGGCTGTTGAGTTGATGATGTTGATGGAATCGGATTACTAGGACCTTCATCTAAATCTTGGAGTTGCCGCTCAACAGTTTCCTCCAAAAGTTGGGTTTGAGTGTTTTCCATAACTATGAAAAAAGGGGAAAAAAATAAATTTATAACTAAAAATTATTACGGCTAAAACAAAACCCATACCTAATCACTAATCAAACTTAAGACTATTAAAACATAAAGTCTCAAACAAAATGTGAACAATTAGAATCAAGAATGACTTTAGACCAAAACCCTAAGACTATTAAAACATAGAGTCTAAAATACTACAATTAACTAAAAACCCCTAATAAATTACTACAAAGTGGGAACAAATAGAATCAAACATTTCTTCCAAGAATCAAAGGATATTTATCTAATTCTACCAATAGAGGCTCGACTATTCTTTCACAAATTAGTTGCGCTATTCTTTGTCCTCTTTTGACTCGATAAGTGTGATCTGAATGGTTGATAAGCAATACTGATACATTTCCTGTAAAGTCTCTATCTATAACCCCAGCTCCCACATCGATGAAATGATTGACTGCTAAGCCCGATCTCGGTGCTAATCTACCATACGTCCCCTCTGGTAATACTATGGCCAAATCAGTTGGTATCAATGTTTTATCATGGGGAGAAATAAGACAATCATAAGGACTGAACAAATCATATCCAGCGGAATTTGAACTACCCTTAATGGGTGAATAGGCATTACCAGTTAATTTTAAAAATCCTAACGAATTACTACTAAGAGACATACTGTTGCTTTTTTTCCTGGGTGAAACTTTGAACAGAGTTGTAGGATTGTTGTTGACAGGTTAGTGTAGCTGGAAGACTATCTGAAAAAAACCAAAAAACTACAATTAACTAAAAACCCTAATAAATTACTACAAAGTGGGAACAAATAGAATCAAAAATTACCTGTAGACACAAACCCTCTATCACCTCTTCCAGTAATCAAAGGATATTTATCTAATTCTACCAATAGAGGCTCGGCTATTCTTTCACAAATTAGTTGCGCTATTCTTTTTCCCTTTTGACTCGATAAGTGTGATCTGAATGGTTGATAAGCAATACTGATACATTTCCTGTAAAGTCTCTATCTATAACCCCAGCTCCCACATCGATGAAATGATTGACTGCTAAGCCCGATCTCGGTGCTATTCTGCCATACGTCCCCTCTGGTAATACTATGGCCAAATCAGTTTGTATCAATGTTTTATCATGGGGAGAAATAAGACAGTCATAAGGACTGAACAAATCATATCTAGCGGAATTTAAACTACCCTTAATGGGTGAATAGGCATTACCAGTTAATTTTAAAAATCCTAACATATTATTACTAAGAGACATACTGTTGCTTTTTTTCCTGGGTGAAACTTTGAACAGAGTTGTAGGATTGTTGACAGGTTAGTGTAGCTGGAAGACTATCTGAAAAAAAACTTCGAATAAGAATTTACTATCTACCAATAGAGCTCGGCTATTCTTTCACAAATTAGTTGCGCTATTCTTTGTCCTCTTTGACTAGATAAGTGTGATCTGAATGGTTGATAAGCAATACTGATACATTTCCTGTAAATCTCTATCTATAACCCCAGCTCCCACATCGATGAAATGATTGACTCTAAGCCTGATCTCGTGCTAATCTACATACGTCCCCTCTGGTAATACTATGGCCAAATCAGTTGGTATCAATTGTCTATCATGGGAGAATAAGAAATCATAGGATGACAAATCATATCCAGCGAATTGAACTGCCTTAATGGTGAAAGGCATTACAGTAATTTTAAAAATCTAAGAATTATACTAAGAACATACTGTTGCTTTTTTTCCTGGGTGAAACTTTGAACAGAGTTTAGGATTGTTGACAGGTTAGTGTAGCTGGAAGACTATCTGAAAAAAAAAACCAAGCATTTTATTTATCAAAATAAAACGCAGTATTGTAGGTTTAATTAAGTTTGTTTGATTTAAAAAAGAGGTAAATATTCATAACTACAAAACTTCGAATAAAAACCTACTTCATGGAAAATATGAAATTGAAACCATTTATTTTATTTAATATTAATAACCAAAATATTAAAGTTAATTACATGGGAAATATGAACATATCCATAGAGTCACTTAAGGAGTTTCGTTAACACCGCAAGGTATCAGCTCCTTAAACAATCAACTTGAAGAGTTTCGTTAACACCGCAAGGTATCAGCTCTTCAAACACGAATTACTTAAGGAGTTCAGCTCTTCAAACACGAATTACTTAAGGAGTTTCGTTAACACCGCAAGGTATCAGCTCCTTAAGAAGTATAAAGAGAGAGCACTCACCAAATAAACTGCTGGAGCACTAAAGTGAAGCTGCTGGCGCACCAAAATTAGAACACCAAATAAACTGCTGGAGCACTAAAGTGAAGCTGCTGGCGCACCAAAAATTAGAACTTGTCAAGGGTTAAAGTTTGAGACTGAAAAATAAAATTAAAAAATTGGTTATCTAAATATTTAACTATAGTCTTTATTACAAACATTAATTTAATTAAATAGTATATTATTTAACAGTTTAAAAATTTAGTCTGTTTAACGATGATTTAATGAAAGGTTAGTCAGCAATTACTTTTAGTACAATTGGTTTAATACATTATTAAATGAAATATGGAGAAAAAATAATCTTTCTAAATATTTAACTATAGTCTTTATTATAAACATTAATTTAATTAAATAGTATATTATTTAACAGTTTAAAGATGATTTAATAAAAGGTTAGTCAGCAATTACTTTTATTGTAATTGATTTAATACATTATTAAATGAAACATGGAACGTTAAAATAGAGTAAATAAGATTAAAAAAAACATATTTAATAGAAATAGGGTATGAAATATTTAACTGTAGTCTTTGATATAAACATTATTTAAACATTTGTAAAGCAAATTTAAATCTTTTATAAAAAATGATGAATTTTAATATTCCCACAATAAATCTGAATTTAAACCAATAAAAATTCAAAAACTTTTTATACAAAACTTTAGTGCGTATCAAATAACAGTATAAAACATGAAGCTATCCCTCACAAACATCTCATAATATATCATATTTATAAATTTTAACTTACTATAATAATGATAAATAAACAAAGTGAAATTGCAGAATGGATTGCAGATAATAGCAAAACTGTATCATTAAATAAACTTTTCTAACAATCCCTATGCAATATATAACATTTTTGGGAAAAGAGTTTGAAAACTAATTAAATACATTTGTATTTGTTAATAAAGTTGGTTACATGAAAAATATGAATGTAAATTAATCTTCTTATTAACAGAAAATCTATGAAAAACCAAAAAAAAACTTGGAATAAAAATGCAAGATTTAACAAAAGTTACTCACCAGATTCACTATCTGCTGTGTGAACAAAGACAAAGAGGTTCCGGGCGAACCGTTGGTCTCTTGTCTGTGAAACTGCAGATGCTGCCAGCTTGAAATATTGGTGTATTTATACCAATAAAATGACGTCAATTGAACATGTGTCCGACCGCGTGCACACGTGTTAGGCCGCGTGGTGGTCAAGATCCAAACTCAAAGTACAGATGATGAAATATTGCATTAGCAAAATTGGACTTAGAAAATTTTCTCATATACAAAGAGTTCTCTGGTAGCAGAAGACACATCAGCTGTTGTAAACAAAAATCACCTGTTATGAAAAAAAAAACTATACAACAACAAAAAAAAACCCTCTGGTTTATTTGTTAGACGGACAGAATAAATTAATACTATATAAAATACAAAATATTACTATTATTATTTAAATTAATACTGTATACTGTGTAAAAAAAAAAAAATAAAGCACAACCTGTCCTTTTTCATAGAGTTTTCGAAAATATAAATATTAATTATTATATGAATATCACATACTATATGTAGGTACTATAATGTAAATACTCTTTATAGGATTTAATCATTATTAAAGGGAAAAAAAGACGTTGACTGGTTAAGAACAATCCTTCAATTAATTTTTTTTAAACATATGATACCTTTTTTAGCTCAGGTAAGCGATTTTAGAGGTTTTATAATGAACAGAGTATTAGGTTTGCAGAAGTGAAGAGGAACCGTAATTATTGCCAAGAAAAGTCGCGCAACAATATCGCGCGACTAATAAAGCGTGCGACAATATCGCCTGCCGCCTGACACTAGGGTCAAGCGATATGATAGCGCGCTCATGATATCAACGGCCGAGTTCAGAGATCTTACCAAGTTCTGTTCTCCTAATACTTAACGACCATTTTAACGTATTTATTGTCGACTGAAAAGGATATAAAAGGATAACGAATTAAAATATTATTACTGTAACACCGAAAAACGCGTTTGTATTTAATATAGTATAACTAAAAGAGAGAAAACAAAAATCGTATATGTATTTATTATAGTATAATGTAATAAATCGTGTGAGTTGGCAGCACTGAGATATATTTTTGCAATTAATCGTGAGAGTTGGTAACACTGCGAAAAAAACAGTTGGTACATTTTATATAGTATAAAGAGAAACAGATTTTTTTTTCGTTTTAAATGGTCAATACTATATTAAATACGAATTATTGGGAAAAATACATTTCATATAGTATAAATGCATCACAGCCACGCGTTCTTCTGCCGCTACTTACGTTACCCTCTCGGGTGTGTCACTGTGCCGCAGTGGTATCGACTCCGTCTCACAAACGGAAGGTTCTAGGATTGATCCCGGCACCGGTCTTCGACACTTTTTGCCAGCATTAAATAAATAAAATACAATTAATTTAATAAATACGGCGTGACGTCAGAAGAAAGAGCGCGAAAACGGCGTGACGTCACACCAAAACAACACTGACCTAGGACAACGTCGCGGGGGGTCCACGTGCTCGTAAAAAAATCGACCTCCAATGTTAACACGTGGTGATTATCAATGAAAGGCGTCGCGGGGGGTCCACGTGCTCGTAGTTAACCCGACCTCCAAGGTTAACACGTGGTGATTATCAATGAAAGGGACTAGTAAACAATAGTAAACTTGACCTCTGGGGTCAACACGTGGTGATAAATTTGTATACAATAACAGTACAAAGTCCAAGGTCGTGACGAGACCGGCACTGCTACACTACTACTACTCGTTACCAAACTCGACTTACAACCTCTCTTTCATAACTACTGGTTACCAAAAACGACTTGAAACCATTCCTTCATTTCTAATGGTTACCAAAAAACGACTTGGACCCACTACTTCGTTACTATTGGTCACCAAAAACGACAAGGAACCTCTCGTTCATCACTACTGGTTACTAAAAATGACTTAGAACATCTCCTTCATCACTACTGGTTACTAAAAATGACTTGGAACCTCTCGTTCATTGCTACTGTTTACCAAAAATATCTTAGAACTTCTCCTTCATTAATACTAGTTACCAAAACCGACTTGGAATTTCGCGTTCGTCCCTACTAGTTACAAAAAACCACTTGGAACCTCTCATTCATCACTACTGGATAATAAAAACAACTTGGAACCTCTCGTTCATCACTACTGGTTACCAAAAACGACTTCCAACCAATCCTTCAATACTACTGGTTACCAAAACCATTTGGAACCTCTCATTCATCACTACTGGTTAATAAAAACGACTTAAAACCTCTCGTTCATCACTACAAAAAAAAAAAAAAAAAAAAAAAAAAAAAAAAAAAAAAAAAAAAAAACTACTAGGAACATCTCCTTCATCACTACTGGTTACTAAAAATGACTTGGAAACTCTCGTTCATCGCTACTGTTTACCAAAAATAACTTAGAACCTCTCCTTCATTAACACTAGTTACTAAAAACGACTTGGAACCTCTCGTTCATCACTACGTGTTACCAAAATCAACTTGAAACCTCTCCTTCATCTTTACTGGTTACCAAATTCGCCTTGGAACCTCTGCTTCATCACTACTGGTTACCACAAACAATTTGGTTTCTCTCCTTTATCACCGATGGATACCAAAATGATTTGGTTCATCTCCATCATCAGTACTGGTTGAGAAATGTCAAGGCACCTTCAAGCTCTGTTACTAATCTTGATTTGGTTGCTCTCCTTTGTTTCAGGTTTTAAAAAATGATTTGGTTCCTCTCATTTATTTATTTATCTTTCCAACGGCAAAGCCACATTGTTATCCCTTTACAATTTATATAATAATTCTAAAACATGCTAGAGAGAATGCTAACTAGAGCTAGATACAATAAATATTCAAGTTTCAAATAAATAACATTAATAAATATATGAGCAAAACAAACAGACTTGTATAAGTATAGAATTTGAAAAGATACAGCAAAAATACAAACATAACAAAACACAGATAAATGCACAGGCATATTAATAAATAACGACAAAAGCACGTGCTAAAAGCAGTCCTGGAGCTGATGGAGACGTCTCTTAAAAGCCGATCCACTGTAGTTAAAAGGGTCGACACTACCAGGGATTAGATTTCCATGCCTCTGGATTCTCTGAATCGGGCTGTTCAATAAGTAATTTGAAGAGGCAGGCACCCTGGCAAATAGGTCCCGAGATCTGGTTCCAGAGGGAGTCCTGAAGTTGACTCTCTCAAGTAGTGCAGGGCAGTCCAGCTCCGAAATAACAAGGCGTTGGAGTAAGACCACATCATGATTGAAACGCCTGACTTCAAGGGGTGGAAGGAGGAGCATAGACGATACCTCCTCCAAAGGTACGTCCTGATATCTGAAGCCAAGACGGATACCCACAATACGAAGAAATCTACGTTGAACAGACTCGATCTCATCCTTGAGGTAAAGCTGATGCGGGGACAAATGACGTCACAGTACTCGAGATGTGGTCTGACCAGAGAACAGTACAGTAATCTCAGTGAGTAAAGGTTAGAAAAGGTTGAAGCAAGCCGATGAATGAGGCCGAGGCTTCGTAGTGCCCTACTGCAAACAGATTGAACTTGGTGTTCCCAGCTAAGAGTTGAAGTCAGTATCACACCCAAGTCCCTCACTTCTGAAGACCTGGTTAACACTCTTCCATCCAGAAGGTACTCACGTTGCAAGGGATTCAAAATGCGATGGAAGGTAATGCAGACGCACTTGTCAACGTTCAGGTTCATCTTGTTTAATGAGCACCACTGGGAGACAGAGTCAATGCCATCTTGAAGAATGCTCGAATCTTCCACGGAAGAGACCCTCTGGTAGATCTTGAGATCATCGGCAAACAGCAGGAAGCCGCAGTGAAGGTCCTTGACGACATCGTTGATGAAAATGGTGAAGAGCAAAGGACCGAGCAATGATCCCTGGGGCACTCCAGAAGTAGCGATGAAATCACGTGAGAATTCACCATTGTACCTAACCTGAAGTCTACGCTCGTGCAAATAGCTCCAAAACCAATGGAGTAAGCTCCCACGAATGTTATAGAGTTGTAATTTGTTCAGAAGAATATTGTGGTTCACACGATCAAAGGCCTTTTCAAAATCAAGCTCAACAACATCAACCTGACATCGATCTTCAAAAGCGTCAAATACGTATGTCTCAAATACCATAAGATTTGTGACAGAGGATCGCCCCTTCCTAAATCTATGTTGGGCTGGTGTAATGAACTGGTTGACCATAAAGCTGATCCGTGAAAGGACAACCCTCTCAAACACTTTTGCAAAGACTGGCAAAATTGTAATAGGCCGGTAGTTCTTGACGTCACTGATGGGGCCTTTCTTGTGGATCGGAACAATGTAGCCAGTCTTCAAAATGTCTGAAAAGATGCCAGCCAACAGTGATATGTTGAAGAGTCTAGTCAGAGGAGAAGCCAACAATTGACAACAGTGCCTTGCAACAGCTGGTGGGATACAATCAGGGCCACACCCTTTTTTAACATCAAGAGTCGAGAGTTTATGTCGAACCTCAGAAACTTCAACTAAGGAAAAGGAATACGTTCCCAGACAGGAGGGAAGATTACAACGTGGTGGTTCAAGATCATCATCGCAATCACCAAATACTGATGAAAAAAGTCTGCAAATAGGTTAGAAGAGGATTCATCGTCAACAGACATTGATCCCTCAAAGTGAACAGTAGATGGCAATGGGTTGGAACCCTGTAAAGCCTTTACATAAGACCAAAAAATTTTTGGGTTTTGAGGAAGAACACCTTGGACGTGGTTGACATAACCAGCAAAACATTCTCTAGACAAGGCCTTGCACTGTGATCTAGCTAAGGAGAACTCCTGATATGCAGAGTCATCAAGAGTTTGCTTGTAACGCTTATGAAGAGTTTTTTTAATTATGGTCAACTGCTTAAGTTGAGGAGAAAACCATTTAGGAAATTTTGACGGTCCACATTTCTTTAAAGGTGAATGCTTAATAACTGTGTCCCTTATGGTAGAAATGAATTTCTCAAAAGATGAGTTGACACTATACTCAGATATCATTTCATCAAAATTGACCAATGCTAGCTAAGTCATGATATACCTGGTCAAGGTTGCATTTAACTAAATTTTTCATAAACCTAGATGTTGCAGTAATTGGTGCAGGGAGATCCATAACGAAGTTTAATGCAGGGTGGTGTATATCCTCTTGCACAACTGGATCATTTTCAGAGAAAACATGCGCCTCAGATGACGACGTGAATATCAAGTCAAGCAGGACCCCCCCTTTGATTTTGGATCTCATTTATCTGTAATAGCGAAAACATCGCAGCTGTTTGAGATAGTATTGACAGTGGCGATAGCACAAAAGGCACAACAAGGTCAACCCAGCTGGAGACCGGCACGTTAAAATCACCCAGAATATGGATGCAATCAAAACGAGATGTCGCCAGTACTTCCTCAATACTGTGGGAGAAATCTATATATACTTGAAGAGTCGAGGCAGGAGGGATGTATACACCCACCAGAAGTGTTTTGTAGTTTGGACGAGGGGTTAAGAATACACAAAGCATTTCAAGCTCGGACTGAATGCCGATTTCAGTTGGGCTGACAAGCTTAGAAGCGGCAATGAGCACTCCTCCACCGCTAGACTTGCCAGAAGCATCGAGGAAGCGATCATTTCTGAAAAACTGTATATGAGCCAGGAAAACCAAGCTCTCCTGAAGAGATATATGGCTGCAGATTAGTTTCCGTAAGCACAATCACATCATGTACACATGTCGACAAAGAAAGACGTAGCTCATGAAGCTTTGATCTCAGGCCATTGACGTTCTGATAATAGATATGGTAGCTTGCCTTGCCGTTGGAAGATATTAGTTTTTTGCCATGGTAACAATCTTTGGAGTCCCATTTATGTACCTGATCGTCAGATTGACCTCACCCAACTCCATGCGGTCCTGTAGTTGTTTGCGCAGTTCCACCAGACGATTCGGCTCCTTAGGTGTTCTGTCACGAGATGCAGTTACTACAGACAAACATTTATCCGTAAGTAGTTTTTACTACTGGTTGAAAAAAGACGTTAGGGCACATACAAGCTCTGTTACTAGTCTAGATTTGGTTGCTGTCCTTCGTTAACAGTTACCAACAATTTTATTCCCCTCCTTCATCACTACTGTTAACCAAAATTATTTGGTTCATCTCCATCATCAGTACTGGTTGAGAAATGTCAAGGCACCTTCAAGTTTTACTATCAATCTTAATTTTCGTTACTCTCCCTCGTAACTTTTTACCAAAAGTGATTTGGTTTTTCTCCTTCGTTACTACTGGTTGAGAAATAACAGGGCACAGACAAGCTCAGTTAATATTTTTGCTTTGGTTGCTCTCCTTCGTCACTACTAAATACCAAATAAAATTTGGTTACTCTCCTTCATCACTAATGGATACCAATATAGTTTGGTCATCTCCATTATCAGTACTACCTATGATATGTTAGGACACCTCCAAGCTCTTAATGTGCTCCTAAATGTGAAAGTTCATTCTAATAACAGAGTTTAATTTGCTGTTCACACTAATGACCATATAACTAATTCTTTGTTTTTATTTTTTATAGACTTCGCCTTGAGTTGAAGTCAGATTATTTTAAATCATTTTAAAAGCATTGGATACATTATTAAAAGGGTATATTCAAGACATTCGTTATAACATTTTAACTAATAATAATATGGCATTCTGGTATTTAATATATACCATTAAAATTAAATATAAATAAATTAGCAGTGCACTGTTGTGCTATTAGTTTTTTATGTTGTTTTAGAAATTGGTTTTCCAAGCTCAGTTGTCAGTCTTTATTTGCTTGCTTTCCTTAATTACTTGTTATCAAAAACGACTTGGAACCACTCCTTCATTACTACTGGGTACCAAGAACGACTTGGAACCACTCCTTCATTACTACTAGTTACCAAAAACTATTTAGAACCTCTCAATCATCACAACAGGTTACTAAATACGACTTGGAACCTCTCATTCATCACTACTGGTATACAAAAACAACTTGGAACCTCTCGTTCATCACTACTGGTTAGCAAAAACAACTTGTAACCACTCCCTCATTACTACTGGTTACCAAAAATGACTTAGAGTTTCTCTTTCATCTCTATTAGTTACCAAAAACTACTAGGAACCTCTCATTCTTCACTACTGGTTAATAAAAACTACGTAAAACATCTCGGTCATCACTTCTGGTTAAAAAAAAAGACTTGGAACCTCTCCTTCATCTTTACTGGTTACCAAATTCGACTTGGCACTTCTCCTTCATAACTGCTGGTTACCATAAACGACTTGGAACCTCTCGTTCATCACTACTGGTTACCAAAAACGTCTTGGATCCTCTCCTTCATCACTAATGTGTACCAAAAACGATTTGGAACCTCTCGTTCATCACTACTGGTTACCAAAAACGTCTTGGATCCTCTCCTTCATCACTAATGTGTACCAAAAACGATTTGGAACCTCTCCTTCATCACTACTGGTTACCAAAAACGTCTTGGATCCTCTCCTTCATCACTAATGTGTACCAAAAACGATTTGGAACCTCTCGTTCATCACTACTGGTTACCAAACTTGACTTAGAACCTCTCTTTCGTAACTACTGGTTACCAAAAACGACTTAAAACCATTCCTTCATTTCTAATGGTTACCAAAAAACGACTTGGACCCACTACTTCGTTACTATTGGTCAGCAAAAACGACAAGGAACCTCTCGTTCATCACTACTGGTTACCAAAACCGACTTGGAACATCTCCTTCATCACTACTGGTTACTAAAAATGACTTGGAACCTCTCGTTCATCGCTACTGTTTACCAAAAATAATTTAGAACCTCTCATTTATTAACACTAGTTACTAAAAACGACTTGGAACCTCTCGTTCATCACTACGTGTTATCAAAATCAACTTGAAACCTCTCCTTCATCATTACTGGTTACCAAATTCGCCTTGGAACCTCTGCTTCATCACTACTGGTTACCACAAACAATTTGGTTTCTCTCCTTTTTCACCGATGGATACCAAAATGATTTTGTTCATCTCCATCATCAGTACTGGTTGAGAAATGTCAAGGCACCTTCAAGCTCTGTTACCGATCTTGATTTGGTTGCTCTCCTTCGTTTCAGGTTTTAACAAATGATTTGGTTCCTCTCATTTCTTACTACTGGTTGAAAAAAACGTTAGGGCACAGACAAGCTCTGTTACTTGTCTAGATTTGGTTGCTGTCCTTCATTAACAGTTACCAAAAATTTTGTTCCCCTCCTTCATCACTACTGTAAACCAAAATTATTTGGTTCATCTCCATCATCAGTACTGGTTGAGAAATGTCAAGGCACCTTCAAGTTTTACAATCAATCTTAATTTCGTTACTCTCCCTCGTAACTTTTTACCAAAAGTGATTTGGTTTTTCTCCTTCGTTACTACTGGTTGAGAAATAACAGGGCACATACAAGCTCTGTTAATATTTTTTATTTGGTTCCTCTCCTTCATCACTACTAAATACCAAATAAAATTTGGTAACTCTCCTTCATCACTAATGGATACCAATATTATTTTGTCATCTCCATTATCAGTACTAGCTATGATATGTTAGGACACCTCCAAGCTCTTAATGTGCTCCTAAATGTGAAAGTTCATTCTAATAACAGAGTTTAATTTGCTCTTCACACTAATGACCATATAACTAATTCTTTGTTTTTATTTTTGTATAGACTTCGCCTTGAGTTGAAGTCAGATTATTTTGAATCATTTTAAAAGCATTGGATATATTATTAAAAGAGTATATTCAAGACATTCGTTATAACATTTTAACTAATAATAATGTGGCATTCTGGTATTTAATATATACCATTAAAATTGAATACAACTAAATTAACAGTGCACTGTTGTGCTATTAGTTTTTTATATTGTTTTAGGAATTGGTTTTCCAAGCTCAGTTATCAGTCTTTATTTGCTTGCTTTCCTTAATTACTTGTTATCAAAAACGACTTGGAACCACTCCTTCATTACTGCTGGGTACCAAGAACGACTTGGAACCACTCCTTCATTACTACTAGTTACCAAAAACGATTTAGAACCTCTCATTCAATACAACAGGTTACTAAATATGACTTGGAACCTCTCATTCATCACTACTGGTATACAAAAACAACTTGGAACCTCTCGTTCATCACTACTGGTTACCAAAAATGACTTGGAACAACTCCTTCATTACTACTGATTACTAAAAACAACTTAAAACCTCGTCTTAATCACTACTGCTTACTAAATGACTTGGAACCTCTCGTTCATCACTACTGGTTACCAAAAACAACTTGTAACCACTCCTTCATTACTACTAGTTACCAAAAATGAATTAGAATTTCTCGTTCATCTCTATTAGTTACCAAAAACCACTTGGAACCTCTCATTCATCACTACTGGTTAATAAAAACGACTTAAAACCTCTCGTTTATCACTACTGTTAAAAAAAAATCGACTTGGAACCTCTCCTTCAACACCACTGGTTACCAAAAATGACATGAAACTACTCCTTCATTACTACTGGTTACCAAAAATGACTTGGAACCTCTCGTTCATCACAACTGGTTACTAAAAACAACTTCGAAACTCTCCTTCATCTTTACTGGTTACCAAATTCGACTTTGCACTTCTCCTTCATAACTGCTGGTTACCATAAGCGAATTGGAACCTCTCCTTTATCACTACTGGTTACCAAAAACGTCTTAGATCCTCTCCTTCATCACTACTGTGTACCAAAAACGATTTGGAACCTCTCGTACATCACTACTGGTTACCAAACTCGACATACAATCTCTCTTTAATAACTACTGGTTACCAAAAACGACTTGAAACCATTCCTTCATTTCTAATAGTTACAAAAAAACGACTTGGACCCACTACTTCGTTACTATTGGTCACCAAAAACGACAAGGAACCTCTCGTTCATCACTACTGGTTACCAAAAACGACTTGGAACATCTCCTTCATCACTACTGGTTACTAAAAATGACTTGAAACCTCTCGTTCATTGCTACTGTTTACCAAAAATAACTTAGAACTTCTCCTTCATTAATACTAGTACCCAAAAACGACTTGGAATTTCGCGTTCATCCCTACTAGTTACCAAAAACCACTTGGAACCTCTCATTCATCACTACTGGATAATGAAAACGACTTGGAACCTCTCGTTCATCACTACTGGTTACCAAAAACGACTTACAACCAATACTTCATTACTACTGGTTACCAAAAACCATTTGGAACCTCTCATTCATCACTACTGGTTAATAAAAACGACTTAAAACCTCTCGTTCATCACTACTGGTAAAAAAAAACTCGACTTAGAACCTCTCTTTCATAACTACTGGTTACCAAAAAAGACTTGAAACTATTCCTTCATTGCTAATGGTTACCAAAAACGACTTGGACCCACTACTTCGTTACTATTGGTTACGCTTGGGCTGTCCCGCCTTTCACGGCAGTTCAAAGCCAAAAGGGAACATACGTAACCTACCTACGCTTGGGGTGTCCCGCCTTTCACGGCAGTTCAAAGCCAAAAGGGACCTACGTAACCTACCCACGCTTGGGCTGTCCCGCCTTTCACGGCAGTTTAAAGCCAAAACGGGAACCTACGTAACCTACCTACGCTTGGGCTGTCCTTCCTTTCACGGCAGTTCAAAGCCAAAAAGGGAACCTACGTAATACAAATCGAAAAATACTCGGGCCACTCGCCTCGTGAATGAAATGATTCAAAATGAAAATAAAACTTCTACTTGCAGAATGTAACAAACAAAACTAATGATAACGATAGATGGGTCAGGACCGCTTTTCACAGCAGTAACTACTTAACCCCAATTAACTCGTCTCTGATAACTTAAACTTCTCCTCTCACATGCAAGGATTAAAACAGACTACTATATGAGTGGATTTAACAAGCTAATGCACAAAGGTAGCAGAAAGGGCAAGCTGTAATATGTCGAGATGGCACTTTACAGACGAGCACTTACCTCGTCGAACTGGTTTCGCCGCTAACACTCGAGTCGAACTGGCTCTGCGGGTGTGGGCGGCTGGTTTTGTTCTTGCCGGCCTGGCGCCTCCAAACGGTGCGTAAGTGTAGTAGGCGGAAGACGCGGGAATTTCAAATGCCCTAATTCTCTGTCCACTTGAACTACTCTTCGTTCAACGTAAATTATTCTTAAAAAAAAAAAAAAAAAAAAAAAAAACTACTCTTCATGTAGCAACCTTACACTACTGGTTGAGAAATAACAGGGCACATACAAGCTCTGTTAATATTTTTTATTTGGTTCCTCTCCTTCATCACTACTAAATACCAAATAAAATTTGGTAACTCTCCTTCATCAATAATGGATACCAATATTATTTGGTCAACTCCATTATCAGTACTAGCTATGATATGTTAGGACACCTCCAAGCTCTTAATGTGCTCCTAAATGTGAAAGTTCATTCTAATAACAGAGTTTAATTTGCTGTTCACACTAATGACCATATAACAAATTCTTTGGTTATCAGCTCAATTATCAGTCTTTATTTGCTTGCTTTCCTTAATTACTTGTTATCAAAAACGACTTGGAACCACTCCTTCATTACTACTGGGTACCAAGAACGACTTGGAACCACTCCTTCATTACTACTAGTTACCAAAAACGATTTAGAACCTCTCATTCATCACAACAGGTTACTAAATACGACTTGGAACCTCTCATTCATCACTACTGGTATACAAAAACTACTTGGAACCTCTCGTTCATCACTACTGGTTACCAAAAATGACTTGGAACCACTCCTTCATTACTACTGATTACCAAAAACAACTTAAAACCTCTCGTTAATCACTACTGCTTACTAAATGACTTGGAACCTCTCGTTCATCACTACTGGTTACCAAAAACAACTTGTAACCACTCCTTCATTACTACTGGTTACCAAAAATGACTTAGAATTTCTCGTTCATCTCTATTAGTTACCAAAAACCACTTGGAACCTCTCATTCATCACTACTGGTTAATAAAAACGACTTAAACCCTCTCGTTCATCACTACTGGTTTAAAAAAAAAAAACGACTTTGAACCTCTCCTTCATCACCACTGGTTACCAAAAACGACTTGAAACTACTCCTTCATTACTACTGGTAACCAAAAATGAGTTGGAACCTCTCGTTCATCACTACTGGTTACCAAAAGCGACTTCGAAACTCTCCTTCATCTTTACTAGTTACCAAATTCGACTTGGCACTTCTCCATCATAACTGCTGGTTACCATAAGCGAATTGGAACCTCTCCTTTATCACTGCTGGTTACCAAAAACGTCTTAGATCCTCTCCTTTATCACTACTGTGTACCAAAAACGATTTGGAACCTCTCGTTCATCATACTCCTCAGCTTTGCGTTTCTGGTCAAAATTTCAGCGTAGGCGCACAAGAACACTCCACAGTCATAAGGATTCTCTTGAAGTGGTAAGTCCAGAGGTGTCTTCAGCATTAGCCAAACGTTGTCCTTCGTTACCCTGTGTTTCCTCACTTCGTACTCGAGGTATTCTTTTATGGCTTCAGCCACATCTTCATGGTTCCACCCACAGGAGTCGTACGTGGCGATAGTTCCTCTTCCGTTGGAGACCACTAGCAATGCCCAGTGTCCGTATGGCCCGTGATTAGGTAAATGTATAGGAAACAACAATATCTCCTTGTCGAATATATTTCGCCCTTTTGTTCTTCGGTCTATGGCTGACAGTTTCTTACTATTCCAGTCTTCTAAAAAGAACGTATCGAACGCAAATACTGATGGTAGTGAATGTGCGTAATAGTAGTTTCTCCTCTCTACAATCCTCAGGAAGCTGTTTATTATCTCATCGTTCACCAAACCCTCAGGTGAGCTAAGGTCAGTAAACGAAGCATCACTGAACGTAACTAATCTTCGGAGGGCTATCTCTATTGTTGGACACACCAAGGACCTGTTGAGAGAAAAAAGGTGCAGTGAGGCATGCAAAGCAAGGCGAACAGAAAAAGGAGATGTTTAATCATCAGAGACTCGATTCGTGTAAAATGGGTTTAAGTCTTTGACATGGGCCGTGGATGATTTACTACTACCCTCTTCTCGGATGAGATATATATTGTAGCCCTTCCTCCCTTCAACCACAAAGGGGCCCCTGTACTTTGGAGCTAACTTGCTAGTGAATGCATTCGCTGCCGAAGATAGTAGGTGGTTTCTCTTGAGGACTCGGTCACCAATGTTATACCTAATATCCCTTCGTCGAAGGTTACAAATTTAGCTTGGGACTCGAATGCTTTCTTTAGATTCTCATGGCACCAGTCACGGATACGTTTAAGCGCCATCTCTCTATTACCTACTCCGGGTTCATCAATCTCAAGCGTTGGTCCGAAAAGAGACTTTGGAGGTCGGAGCTCCCGTCCTAAGTTTATCATGGCCGGCGTAAACTGAGTCGAGTCGTACACCGCCGTATTCATTGCAAACCTGAATCTTGAAAGATTTATATCCCAATCTCGATGATCGTGGTTAACAAACTGAGCTAACATTGTCCCTAAGACCTTGTTATATCGTTCGACGGGGTTTGACTGAGGGGAATAAGGGGCCGTAAACTTTATCTCTATTCCCCATCCAGCGGCGAGGTCTTGAAAGATCCTTGACGTAAACTGTTTACCATTGTCTACTAAGAGTATTTCTGGCGACCCATATCTCAGCAACAGGATATCCTCAAATTGCGAGGATACTTTGTGGGCCGTTGCCGCACGTAGAGGAGCTAACTCTACCCATTTGCTGAAACAGTCTTGTAGAACTAAGATAAAAGTGTTTCCTTTTCTAGATCTGGGCAACGGTCCGATTAGATCTGCAGTTACGGAATACCATGGACCCTGGGGTCTTCTAAAACGCATTAGCCCTGCCGGTTTGTATTGCTCAATTTTATGTTTCTGGCAAATATCACATGATTGTATATATTGCCGAACATCTCGCCTCCAAGTGGGCCAGTAATATCTCTCAGCCACTCGCTTGGTCGTTTTTCTAAATCCAAAGTGCCCCGCTGTTGCTCTGTCATGCGTTTCTTCCAAAACAGTTTTCCTCATTTGCTCGCTTACGCACGTTTTCCAGTCTAATGTCCGATCAGGCTGCCTGACAGTATTCCGAGGTGGTGTATACTTAAGGAGTTTACCCTGCTGAATAGTATATCGGGGATATTTCTCAGGATTGGACGTTACTCTTCTCATCAGGTAATCGTACCACGGCATTCGGGCGATCTCCCTCGGGATATTCTTGGAGGAGGTTTCCTTGTGCGTAACTGTCAGGGTTCCAATAGGCATATGTTGTTCCCCATTGGGTCTATTTGCGTCTCCGGCTGGATTCCTAGATAGGGCATCTGCTACCTTATTCAATGATCCCTTTCGGTACCTTATTGATAAATCATACTGCTGGAGTTCTAGAATCCATCGGGCCAGTCTTCCCGTTGGCTGTTGGATTCTCATTAACCACTGGAGTGCCTGGTGGTCCGTGATTGCTATGAAATGGTAACCCTCGATGTACGACCGGAATTTCCTTACTGCCCATACCAGTGCCAGACATTCTAATTCGGTGACAGTGAACTTCTTCTCGCCGTCCGTAAGGAGTCTACTCGCATATGCAATCACGACTTCTCTTCCCCCTTGAGTTTGGGAAAGCGTCGCACCCAGTCCTACTAGCGAGGCATCGACTTGCACAACAAAGGTCTCCTTAAAGTCCGGACATGACAATATTGGTGCACTCGTGAGAGCTCGTTTCAATTCGTTCACAGCATCCTCTTGTTCCTTAGTCCAACACCATCTGGTCGTCTTTCTTAGAAGCTTAGTCAGTGGTGCCGTTTTTGTTGCAAAGTTTGGGATAAAACGTCTATACCACGAAGCTAACCCTAGCAGACTTCGCAAGTTCTTCACTGTTCTGGGTGTTGGAAAATGTAACACGGCGTTCACTTTCTCGGGGTCCGTTGATATACCTTGACCATTGACGATGTGTCCCAGATATTTTAACTGCGTTTGACAAAACTTACACTTTTCGGGGTTTAATTTCAGCCCAGCTTTTCTTAGGCGCTCAAACACTTCTGTCAGAATCGAGAGGTGTTCTTTGAATGATGAAGAAACAATATTAAGTCATCTAGGTATGCGAAAGCCTTTGGCTCTAACTCAGGACCGATTATTTTATCGAGGAGCCGCTGAAAAGTTGCTCCCGCAGAATGAAGGCCAAAGGCATCCGAGTAAACTGATACAATCCCTTTCCTGGCACTGTAAAGGCTGTGATGGGACGACTTTCCACTGCCAATGGGACTTGCCAGTACCCGTGTTTCAGGTCAAGGGTAGTAATGTACTGTGCTTCTTTTAGTTTCTCGAGAATCGAATTTATTTGGGGAAGTGGGTACGCATCCTTTTCCGTACATTGATTCACCCTTCGAAAATCCACGCAGAACCTGTATTCGCCTGAGCTTTTCTTTACTAAAACCACGGGAGAGCTCCATGGGCTGTTCGAAGGTTCGATTATCCCGTTGGCTAGCATAGAGTCCAATTCCTCGTTTATTATCTTCTGCATGGCGGGGTTACGAGGATAAAATCTTTGCTTGATAGGCTCGTTCACACGTAGTTTTATCACGTGCTCTACTAATGCAGTGATACCGGGAATTTCATTGAACCGTGCTATCTGCTCTCGTAGCAAGGTACTCAGTTCCTCTTTCTCGTCTCCACTTAGTTCCATTATGGTATTTACAGACATGAGGCCTCTTGCCACTTCTACAAATTGATCGTCTGACTTCACATAATAAGTGGTATTCATTTTAATAACATCGAAACTCTCGATTATATCCATGCCAAGTATCAAGGAGGACGTTAGCGTGGGCACACATATCATTTTGAATTCATGACACTTCCCATCTATCTGGCCAACGAACTGGACGCCTTTAGTCGCGCGCATTTTCACTCCATTTGCCATTTGAATGACCGTTGATTCCTGCGTTTGTCGTGCTCCATTATTGATTAGCCAACTGAATAAATGGTAATCTACCAAAGATATTATGGCTCCTGTGCCATATACTTCCTGTGCCATATACTGTTGAATATAAGCGCATACATGACAGTACCCTGATAGGATATCGCCACATAAGGTCGGGTATCCTCACCTTTGGCAACAGCCTCGCAGTTTTTGGTAAACTGGCTTACATATTCAACCCACTTTGCCCATTCTTCGGAGGTCGTTCGTTTGGTCTCATGGATCTCAGGTGACCTCCTCCTCCCTGAGTCCACTTCTCGTTTCCTGCACTGCATGAACAATCTGTAGTTTTGACACTCGGTTTCTTACAAAAATAACATCTTAGTGACTTGGGTAGTCGGCAATTTCGAAATAAGTGACCTCTTCTTTCACAATTCCAGCACACAAATTCTTCAATTGGATTCGGACCTCCAGTTCTTGCTTTCGACTCCGGAGCAGGACCAGACCGCTGTGTGAATTTCCTCGGTTCCATTTTCTTTTGTCCCATCGGGTCTATACACGACTCTTGCTCATGGCTAACTGGGTGCTGACGATGTCCTTGCCGTGGGTTCTGCGATGTCTCCAGATCATATCGGGCGTTATTATGGATGGTGTTACGAGCCTTGACGTCGTTTACCGGGGCGGCATCATACATTTTATTTCGTCGATCCCTGCTGTGGAATGCTGTTTCTGGGATCAAAGATTGAGCCGGTGAGGGAGGAGGACGATATAAGTTTGTCTCTCGGGTATACATCTCATAGTGCTTGGCCATATTGACTAATTCATTAATGGTTCGAACATCTCCACGTTTTACGATTAATTTGTATTTGGGATGCATGTTTGCATACAGGCGATCTAATTGTTCTGGGACATTCTGCCTCTTCTTCGCATAAGTGTACTGAGTGCTACCACAAATGAACGAATGGGCTCGTTCACTTCCTGTGTTCTCCTTTTGATCTCGTCATCTAGGTTCAAATGATAACCAGCAGGTAAGAAGTTCAGTTCCAAGTCGGTTCTGAAGTCTTCGTACGTCATCCAAAACATCTTATTATTCCTATACCAAAGCAGAGCGTTTCTCCTCAGAAGTTCTGGCAGTGCTTTAATAATATCGGAGCCGGACAGAATCCACTCACAGGACTATCAATGAGAGTATAGTCATGGTGTCATATCTTCAAATGCTTTATTGGTTTCATATTTACAAGTTGAGTTTTAGGAGACTCTTCTACAACCAATAATAATTTATGAAATACTTTGAGGTACATACATTAGAATAATCACTATTTGTTATTTTTCTTTTTCAGAAACATTATTGATAAACATTAAGTTCAGAATATGTGTAAATAGAATACAATGCAAAATAATAATATGAATGGTAAAATGAATAATAGTGGTTGGTTTCGGCAGTCCTTTATTCTCTTGTTTGTTGTCCAGGGTTGTTATCACGACTTTCTTGGACCAGGAACTCATTGATTGTGTAAATTTTCTTATTATCAAGCCATCAGTACAGATCTTTCTTGAGCTTCTTTCCTTCTATTTGCCTACGTTGAGAAGCATTATACAGTCTTGCCTCAGTGTATAACAACTTACTGGTAAATAGAGAAATCATATGCGCAGGCATCATATCTAAAAAAAAAAAAAAAAAAAAAAAACTTATTAAAAGATAGTACAAAGCCAAACCCAAGTTAATATTAAATTTTAATTTTAAAATCAATTAATCCAACAAATAAAAATTCCAACATTTATCAATTTCACGATAGTATCAAGTGCTTGTTGTGTCAGGTAACTTCTCTGGCAGCTGTAGTGTATCATTCCCGGATCTGGCAAGAGGACTATTAATGAAAAAACTCCTTTTCACCTAGAAATAAAAAAAATGATGCCATAGTATTGGCTGGACCTCTACAAAGTAATTAATTTAGGCCTAGAAGCAAGTACTTCTGTGAATATGTAAACTTCTTATCATTTATTCTATGGTGCATCTCATCACCTTATTTGTGATGGGTTCTTCAATTTATCACGAGATATTCCATTTCAAACGTAGACACTACTTTGACCCTTGACATTAATCACTATTATCTACAACAATTAAAGTCACTTATTACACTCGAGTTTGTGTTCACACAATATCTGACACTGTTCAGTGTACTGCCACTGGTTAACAAACTGTCACTTCCACAGGGTCTGATCCTGTCACTCTGTAGACTGTCAGGTCGGCCGAAGGGGGGTAAGTAATTGAATTGTTAATTGTTAAAATTCCTGTCACCTCCATCAGTTCACTTCTGTCTTCACTCTTTCTCACACCTTTTTTACTTCAAACTGGAGTGAGCAACTCAAAGTTAGGGGCTAAAAATTAAAACAGCACATTATTGATTCTTGCAAGCAGTGTGTAAATAAGGTTGTTCACCAAATTATTTGCAATATGATTGATTCTCATGTAAAGCGGCAAAAGAAAGTTATGGCATGAAAAATATGATAAAGACCTTGCTAAATACTGTGATAATAGAGCTTTATTAGTCTTGAATCTTCAACTAATGCCTCCTGTCCCATATTTATTTTCAAATAGTGTATACATCAAGAGTCTGTGTTCACATACGAGGCACGAATGGTGTCACAAGGGCCTATCCACTTTTTGAGTCGTCTGGAGGCCCCTCCTGAGTCTGTGTTCTATTTCGAGGCACGTATAGTGTCACAAGATCTAATCCACCTTTTGAGTTATGTGGAGGCTCTTCCAGAGTCTGTGTTCTATTTCGAGGCACATATGGTGTCACAAGGGCCTATCAACCTTTTATGTTATGTGGAGGCTCTTCCAGGGTCTGCTTACTATTTCAAGGCATGTACAGTGCCACAATGGCAAGTATAGTGTTACAAGGGTTTCTCCATCTTTTGAATTTATGAGGGTTTTCCAGTGTCTGTGTAGGATTTTGAGGCACGTTGGTGTCATAAAAGGTCTACCCACATTTTGAGTTATCTGAAGGGTTTGTATACTGTTTGGAGTCACGTATAATGTAACCCATGTTTTCTAACCTGTAGAGTTATCTGGAGGGTCTTCCCAGTGTCTGTATACTGGAAAACCTGAAGATTCCTTAGTGTATGGAGATAATCCACTCCTAGAACTATCAACAGGAATATGGCCAGAGTCATCTGGTTTTGAATCGTCAAATGTTTGGTCAGTGTTCGGAGAGAATCCACTCACAGGACTATCAATGAGAGTATAGTCATGGTGTCATATCTTCAAATGCTTTATTGGTTTCATATTTACAAGTTGAGTTTTAGGAGACTCTTCTACAACCAATAATAATTTATGAAATACTTTGAGGTACATACATTAGAATAATCACTATTTATTATTTTTCTTTTTCAGAAACATTATTGATAAACATTAAGTTCAGAATATGTGTAAATAGAATACAATGCAAAATAATAATATGAATGGTAAAATGAATAATAGTGGTTGGTTTCGGCAGTCCTTTATTCTCTTGTTTGTTGTCCAGGGTTGTTATCACGACTTTCTTGGACCAGGAACTCATTGATTGTGTAAATTTTCTTATTATCAAGCCATCAGTACAGATCTTTCTTGAGCTTCTTTCCTTCTATTTGCCTACGTTGAGAAGCATTATACAGTCTTGCCTCAGTGTATAACAACTTACTGGTAAATAAAGAAATCATATGCGCAGGTATCATATCTAAAAAAAAAAAAAAAAAAAAAAAAAAACTTATTGAAAGATAGTACAAAGCCAAACCCAAGTTAATATTAAATTTTTATTTTAAAATCAATTAATCCAAGAAATAAAAATTCCAACATTTATCAATTTCACGATAGTATCAAGTGCTTGTTGTGTCAGGTAACTTCTCTGGCAGCTGTAGTGTATCATTCCCAGATCTGGCAAGAGGACTATTAATGAAAAAACTCCTTTTCACCTAGAAATAAAAAAAATGATGCCATAATATTGGCTGGGCCTCTACAAAGTAATTAATTTAGGCCTAGAAGCAAGGACTTCTGTGAATATGTAAATTTCTTATCATTTATTCTATGGTGCATCTCATCACCTTATTTGTGATGGGTTCTTCAATTTATCACGAGATATTCCATTTCAAACGTAGACACTACTTTGACCCTTGACATTAATCACTATTATCTACAACAATTAAAGTCACTTATCACACTCGAGTTTGTGTTCACACAATATCTGACACTGTTCAGTGTACTGCCACTGGTTAACAAACTGTCACTTCCACAGGGTCTGATCCTGTCACTCTGTAGACTGTCAGGTCGGCCGAAGGGGGGTAAGTAATTGAATTGTTAATTGTTAAAATTCCTGTCACCTCCATCAGTTCACTTCTGTCTTCACTCTTTCTCACACCTTTTTTACTTCAAACTGGAGTGAGCAACTCAAAGTTAGGGGCTAAAAATTAAAACAGCACATTATTGATTCTTGCAAGCAGTGTGTAAATAAGGTTGTTCACCAAATTATTTGCAATATGATTGATTCTCATGTAAAGCGGCAAAAGAAAGTTATGGCATGAAAAATATGATAAAGACCTTGCTAAATACTGTGATAATAGAGCTTTATTAGTCTTGAATCTTCAACTAATGCCTCCTGTCCCATATTTATTTTCAAATAGTGTATACATCAAGAGTCTGTGTTCACATACGAGGCACGAATGGTGTCACAAGGGCCTATCCACTTTTTGAGTCGTCTGGAGGCCCCTCCTGAGTCTGTGTTCTATTTCGAGGCACGTATAGTGTCACAAGATCTAATCCACCTTTTGAGTTATGTGGAGGCTCTTCCAGAGTCTGTGTTCTATTTCGAGGCACATATGGTGTCACAAGGGCCTATCAACCTTTTATGTTATGTGGAGGCTCTTCCAGGGTCTGCTTACTATTTCAAGGCATGTACAGTGCCACAATGGCAAGTATAGTGTTACAAGGGTTTCTCCATCTTTTGAATTTATGAGGGTTTTCCAGTGTCTGTGTAGGATTTTGAGGCACGTTGGTGTCATAAAAGGTCTACCCACATTTTGAGTTATCTGAAGGGTTTGTATACTGTTTGGAGTCACGTATAATGTAACCCATGTTTTCTAACCTGTAGAGTTATCTGGAGGGTCTTCCCAGTGTCTGTATACTGGAAAACCTGAAGATTCCTTAGTGTATGGAGATAATCCACTCCTAGAACTATCAACAGGAATATGGCCAGAGTCATCTGGTTTTGAATCGTCAAATGTTTGGTCAGTGTTCGGAGAGAATCCACTCACAGGACTATCAATGAGAGTATAGTCATGGTGTCATATCTTCAAATGCTTTATTGGTTTCATATTTACAAGTTGAGTTTTAGGAGACTCTTCTACAACCAATAATAATTTATGAAATACTTTGAGGTACATACATTAGAATAATCACTATTTATTATTTTTCTTTTTCAGAAACATTATTGATAAACATTAAGTTCAGAATATGTGTAAATAGAATACAATGCAAAATAATAATATGAATGGTAAAATGAATAATAGTGGTTGGTTTCGGCAGTCCTTTATTCTCTTGTTTGTTGTCCAGGGTTGTTATCACGACTTTCTTGGACCAGGAACTCATTGATTGTGTAAATTTTCTTATTATCAAGCCATCAGTACAGATCTTTCTTGAGCTTCTTTCCTTCTATTTGCCTACGTTGAGAAGCATTATACAGTCTTGCCTCAGTGTATAACAACTTACTGGTAAATAGAGAAATCATATGCGCAGGCATCATATCTAACAAAAAAAAAAAAAAAAAAAAAACTTATGTAAAAGATAGTACAAAGCCAAACCCAAGTTAATATTAAATTTTAATTTTAAAATCAATTAATCCAACAAATAAAAATTCCAACATTTATCAATTTCACGATAGTATCAAGTGCTTGTTGTGTCAGGTAACTTCTCTGGCAGCTGTAGTGTATCATTCCCGGATCTGGCAAGAGGACTATTAATGAAAAAACTCCTTTTCACCTAGAAATAAAAAAAATGATGCCATAGTATTGGCTGGACCTCTACAAAGTAATTAATTTAGGCCTAGAAGCAAGGACTTCTGTGAATATGTAAACTTCTTATCATTTATTCTATGGTGCATCTCATCACCTTATTTGTGATGGGTTCTTCAATTTATCACGAGATATTCCATTTCAAACGTAGACACTACTTTGACCCTTGACATTAATCACTATTATCTACAACAATTAAAGTCACTTATTACACTCGAGTTTGTGTTCACACAATATCTGACACTGTTCAGTGTACTGCCACTGGTTAACAAACTGTCACTTCCACAGGGTCTGATCCTGTCACTCTGTAGACTGTCAGGTCGGCCGAAGGGGGGTAAGTAATTGAATTGTTAATTGTTAAAATTCCTGTCACCTCCATCAGTTCACTTCTGTCTTCACTCTTTCTCACACCTTTTTTACTTCAAACTGGAGTGAGCAACTCAAAGTTAGGGGCTAAAAATTAAAACAGCACATTATTGATTCTTGCAAGCAGTGTGTAAATAAGGTTGTTCACCAAATTATTTGCAATATGATTGATTCTCATGTAAAGCGGCAAAAGAAAGTTATGGCATGAAAAATATGATAAAGACCTTGCTAAATACTGTGATAATAGAGCTTTATTAGTCTTGAATCTTCAACTAATGCCTCCTGTCCCATATTTATTTTCAAATAGTGTATACATCAAGAGTCTGTGTTCACATACGAGGCACGAATGGTGTCACAAGGGCCTATCCACTTTTTGAGTCGTCTGGAGGCCCCTCCTGAGTCTGTGTTCTATTTCGAGGCACGTATAGTGTCACAAGATCTAATCCACCTTTTGAGTTATGTGGAGGCTCTTCCAGAGTCTGTGTTCTATTTCGAGGCACATATGGTGTCACAAGGGCCTATCAACCTTTTATGTTATGTGGAGGCTCTTCCAGGGTCTGCTTACTATTTCAAGGCATGTACAGTGCCACAATGGCAAGTATAGTGTTACAAGGGTTTCTCCATCTTTTGAATTTATGAGGGTTTTCCAGTGTCTGTGTAGGATTTTGAGGCACGTTGGTGTCATAAAAGGTCTACCCACATTTTGAGTTATCTGAAGGGTTTGTATACTGTTTGGAGTCACGTATAATGTAACCCATGTTTTCTAACCTGTAGAGTTATCTGGAGGGTCTTCCCAGTGTCTGTTTCCTGGAAAACCTGATTATTCCTTAGTGTATGGAGATAATCCACTCCTAGAACTATCAACAGGAATATGGCCAGAGTCATCTGGTTTTGAATCGTCAAATGTTTAGTCAGTGTTCGGAGAGAATCCACTCACAGGACTATCAATGAGAGTATAGTCATGGTGTCATATCTTCAAATGCTTTATTGGTTTCATATTTACAAGTTGAGTTTTAGGAGACTCTTCTACAACCAATAATAATTTATGAAATACTTTGAGGTACATACATTAGAATAATCACTATTTATTATTTTTCTTTTTCAGAAACATTATTGATAAACATTAAGTTCAGAATATGTGTAAATAGAATACAATGCAAAATAATAATATGAATGGTAAAATGAATAATAGTGGTTGGTTTCGGCAGTCCTTTATTCTCTTGTTTGTTGTCCAGGGTTGTTATCACGACTTTCTTGGACCAGGAACTCATTGATTGTGTAAATTTTCTTATTATCAAGCCATCAGTACAGATCTTTCTTGAGCTTCTTTCCTTCTATTTGCCTACGTTGAGAAGCATTATACAGTCTTGCCTCAGTGTATAACAACTTACTGGTAAATAGAGAAATCATATGCGCAGGCATCATATCTAAAAAAAAAAAAAAAAAAAAAAAAAAAAAACTTATTAAAAGATAGTACAAAGCCAAACCCAAGTTAATATTAAATTTTAATTTTAAAATCAATTAATCCAACAAATAAAAATTCCAACATTTATCAATTTCACGATAGTATCAAGTGCTTGTTGTGTCAGGTAACTTCTCTGGCAGCTGTAGTGTATCATTCCCGGATCTGGCAAGAGGACTATTAATGAAAAAACTCCTTTTCACCTAGAAATAAAAAAAATGATGCCATAGTATTGGCTGGACCTCTACAAAGTAATTAATTTAGGCCTAGAAGCAAGGACTTCTGTGAATATGTAAACTTCTTATCATTTATTCTATGGTGCATCTCATCACCTTATTTGTGATGGGTTCTTCAATTTATCACGAGATATTCCATTTCAAACGTAGACACTACTTTGACCCTTGACATTAATCACTATTATCTACAACAATTAAAGTCACTTATTACACTCGAGTTTGTGTTCACACAATATCTGACACTGTTCAGTGTACTGCCACTGGTTAACAAACTGTCACTTCCACAGGGTCTGATCCTGTCACTCTGTAGACTGTCAGGTCGGCCGAAGGGGGGTAAGTAATTGAATTGTTAATTGTTAAAATTCCTGTCACCTCCATCAGTTCACTTCTGTCTTCACTCTTTCTCACACCTTTTTTACTTCAAACTGGAGTGAGCAACTCAAAGTTAGGGGCTAAAAATTAAAACAGCACATTATTGATTCTTGCAAGCAGTGTGTAAATAAGGTTGGTCACCAAATTATTTGCAATATGATTGATTCTCATGTAAAGCGGCAAAAGAAAGTTATGGCATGAAAAATATGATAAAGACCTTGCTAAATACTGTGATAATAGAGCTTTATTAGTCTTGAATCTTCAACTAATGCCTCCTGTCCCATATTTATTTTCAAATAGTGTATACATCAAGAGTCTGTGTTCACATACGAGGCACGAATGGTGTCACAAGGGCCTATCCACTTTTTGAGTCGTCTGGAGGCCCCTCCTGAGTCTGTGTTCTATTTCGAGGCACGTATAGTGTCACAAGATCTAATCCACCTTTTGAGTTATGTGGAGGCTCTTCCAGAGTCTGCTTACTATTTCAAGGCATGTACTTTGCCACAATGGCAAGTATAGTGTTACAAGGGTTTCTCCATCTCTTGAATTTATGAGGGTTTTCCAGTGTCTGTGTAGGATTTTGAGGCACGTTGGTGTCATAAAAGGTCTACCCACATTTTGAGTTATCTGAAGGGTTTGTATACTGTTTGGAGTCTCGTATAATGTAACCCATGTTTTCTAACCTGTAGAGTTATCTGGAGGGTCTTCCCAGTGTCTGTTTCCTGGAAAACCTGATTATTCCTTAGTGTATGGAGATAATCCACTCCTAGAACTATCAACAGGAATATGGCCAGAGTCATCTGGTTTTGAATCGTCAAATGTTTGGTCAGTGTTCGGAGAGAATCCACTCACAGGACTATCATTGAGAGTATAGTCATGGTGTCATATCTTCAAATGCTTTATTGGTTTCATATTTACAAGTTGAGTTTTAGGAGACTCTTCTACAACCAATAATAATTTATGAAATACTTTGAGGTACATACATTAGAATAATCACTATTTATTATTTTTCTTTTTCAGAAACATTATTGATAAACATTAAGTTCAGAATATGTGTAAATAGAATACAATGCAAAATAATAATATGAATGGTAAAATGAATAATAGTGGTTGGTTTTGGCAGTCCTTTATTCTCTTGTTTGTTGTCCAGGGTTGTTATCACGACTTTCTTGGACCAGGAACTCATTGATTGTGTAAATTTTCTTATAATCAAGCCATCAGTACAGATCTTTCTTGAGCTTCTTTCCTTTTATTTGCCTACGTTGAGAAGCATTATACAGTCTTGCCTCAGTGTATAACAACTTACTGGTAAATAGAGAAATCATATGCGCAGGTATCATATCTAAAAAAAAAAAAAAAAAAAAAAAAAAAAAAAAAAAAAAAAAACTTATTGAAAGATAGTACAAAGCCAAACCCAAGTTAATATTAAATTTTTATTTTAAAATCAATTAATCCAAGAAATAAAAATTCCAACATTTATCAATTTCACGATAGTATCGAGTGCTTGTTGTGTCAGGTAACTTCTCTGGCAGCTGTAGTGTATCATTCCCAGATTTGGCAAGAGGACTATTCATGAAAAAACTCCTTTTCACCTAAAATTAAAAAAAATTATGCCATAATATTGGCTGGGCCTCTACAAAGTAATTAATTTAGGCCTAGAAGCAAGGACTTCTGTGAATATGTAAACTTCTTATCATTTATTCTATGGTGCATCTCATCACCTTATTTGTGATGGGTTCTTCAATTTATCACGAGATATTCCATTTCAAACGTAGACACTACTTTGACCCTTGACATTAATCACTATTATCTACAACAATTAAAGTCACTTATCACACTCGAGTTTGTGTTCACACAATATCTGACACTGTTCAGTGTACTGCCACTGGTTAACAAACTGTCACTTCCACAGGGTCTGATCCTGTCACTCTGTAGACTGTCAGGTCGGCCGAAGGGGGGTAAGTAATTGAATTGTTAATTGTTAAAATTCCTGTCACCTCCATCAGTTCACTTCTGTCTTCACTCTTTCTCACACCTTTTTTACTTCAAACTGGAGTGAGCAACTCAAAGTTAGGGGCTAAAAATTAAAACAGCACATTATTGATTCTTGCAAGCAGTGTGTAAATAAGGTTGTTCACCAAATTATTTGCAATATGATTGATTCTCATGTAAAGCGGCAAAAGAAAGTTATGGCATGAAAAATATGATAAAGACCTTGCTAAATACTGTGATAATAGAGCTTTATTAGTCTTGAATCTTCAACTAATGCCTCCTGTCCCATATTTATTTTCAAATAGTGTATACATCAAGAGTCTGTGTTCACATACGAGGCACGAATGGTGTCACAAGGGCCTATCCACTTTTTGAGTCGTCTGGAGGCCCCTCCTGAGTCTGTGTTCTATTTCGAGGCACGTATAGTGTCACAAGATCTAATCCACCTTTTGAGTTATGTGGAGGCTCTTCCAGAGTCTGTGTTCTATTTCGAGGCACATATGGTGTCACAAGGGCCTATCAACCTTTTATGTTATGTGGAGGCTCTTCCAGGGTCTGCTTACTATTTCAAGGCATGTACAGTGCCACAATGGCAAGTATAGTGTTACAAGGGTTTCTCCATCTTTTGAATTTATGAGGGTTTTCCAGTGTCTGTGTAGGATTTTGAGGCACGTTGGTGTCATAAAAGGTCTACCCACATTTTGAGTTATCTGAAGGGTTTGTATACTGTTTGGAGTCTCGTATAATGTAACCCATGTTTTCTAACCTGTAGAGTTATCTGGAGGGTCTTCCCAGTGTCTGTTTCCTGGAAAACCTGATTATTCCTTAGTGTATGGAGATAATCCACTCCTAGAACTATCAACAGGAATATGGCCAGAGTCATCTGGTTTTGAATCGTCAAATGTTTAGTCAGTGTTCGGAGAGAATCCACTCACAGGACTATCAATGAGAGTATAGTCATGGTGTCATATCTTCAAATGCTTTATTGGTTTCATATTTACAAGTTGAGTTTTAGGAGACTCTTCTACAACCAATAATAATTTATGAAATACTTTGAGGTACATACATTAGAATAATCACTATTTATTATTTTTCTTTTTCAGAAACATTATTGATAAACATTAAGTTCAGAATATGTGTAAATAGAATACAATGCAAAATAATAATATGAATGGTAAAATGAATAATAGTGGTTGGTTTCGGCAGTCCTTTATTCTCTTGTTTGTTGTCCAGGGTTGTTATCACGACTTTCTTGGACCAGGAACTCATTGATTGTGTAAATTTTCTTATTATCAAGCCATCAGTACAGATCTTTCTTGAGCTTCTTTCCTTCTATTTGCCTACGTTGAGAAGCATTATACAGTCTTGCCTCAGTGTATAACAACTTACTGGTAAATAAAGAAATCATATGCGCAGGTATCATATCTAACAAAAAAAAAAAAAAAAAAAAAAAAAAAAACTTATTGAAAGATAGTACAAAGCCAAACCCAAGTTAATATTAAATTTTTATTTTAAAATCAATTAATCCAACAAATAAAAATTCCAACATTTATCAATTTCACGATAGTATCAAGTGCTTGTTGTGTCAGGTAACTTCTCTGGCAGCTGTAGTGTATCATTCCCGGATCTGGCAAGAGGACTATTAATGAAAAAACTCCTTTTCACCTAGAAATAAAAAAAATGATGCCATAGTATTGGCTGGGACCTCTACAAAGTAATTAATTTAGGCCTAGAAGCAAGGACTTCTGTGAATATGTAAACTTCTTATCATTTATTCTATGGTGCATCTCATCACCTTATTTGTGATGGGTTCTTCAATTTATCACGAGATATTCCATTTCAAACGTAGACACTACTTTGACCCTTGACATTAATCACTATTATCTACAACAATTAAAGTCACTTATTACACTCGAGTTTGTGTTCACACAATATCTGACACTGTTCAGTGTACTGCCACTGGTTAACAAACTGTCACTTCCACAGGGTCTGATCCTGTCACTCTGTAGACTGTCAGGTCGGCCGAAGGGGGGTAAGTAATTGAATTGTTAATTGTTAAAATTCCTGTCACCTCCATCAGTTCACTTCTGTCTTCACTCTTTCTCACACCTTTTTTACTTCAAACTGGAGTGAGCAACTCAAAGTTAGGGGCTAAAAATTAAAACAGCACATTATTGATTCTTGCAAGCAGTGTGTAAATAAGGTTGTTCACCAAATTATTTGCAATATGATTGATTCTCATGTAAAGCGGCAAAAGAAAGTTATGGCATGAAAAATATGATAAAGACCTTGCTAAATACTGTGATAATAGAGCTTTATTAGTCTTGAATCTTCAACTAATGCCTCCTGTCCCATATTTATTTTCAAATAGTGTATACATCAAGAGTCTGTGTTCACATACGAGGCACGAATGGTGTCACAAGGGCCTATCCACTTTTTGAGTCGTCTGGAGGCCCCTCCTGAGTCTGTGTTCTATTTCGAGGCACGTATAGTGTCACAAGATCTAATCCACCTTTTGAGTTATGTGGAGGCTCTTCCAGAGTCTGTGTTCTATTTCGAGGCACATATGGTGTCACAAGGGCCTATCAACCTTTTATGTTATGTGGAGGCTCTTCCAGGGTCTGCTTACTATTTCAAGGCATGTACAGTGCCACAATGGCAAGTATAGTGTTACAAGGGTTTCTCCATCTTTTGAATTTATGAGGGTTTTCCAGTGTCTGTGTAGGATTTTGAGGCACGTTGGTGTCATAAAAGGTCTACCCACATTTTGAGTTATCTGAAGGGTTTGTATACTGTTTGGAGTCACGTATAATGTAACCCATGTTTTCTAACCTGTAGAGTTATCTGGAGGGTCTTCCCAGTGTCTGTATACTGGAAAACCTGAAGATTCCTTAGTGTATGGAGATAATCCACTCCTAGAACTATCAACAGGAATATGGCCAGAGTCATCTGGTTTTGAATCGTCAAATGTTTGGTCAGTGTTCGGAGAGAATCCACTCACAGGACTATCAATGAGAGTATAGTCATGGTGTCATATCTTCAAATGCTTTATTGGTTTCATATTTACAAGTTGAGTTTTAGGAGACTCTTCTACAACCAATAATAATTTATGAAATACTTTGAGGTACATACATTAGAATAATCACTATTTATTATTTTTCTTTTTCAGAAACATTATTGATAAACATTAAGTTCAGAATATGTGTAAATAGAATACAATGCAAAATAATAATATGAATGGTAAAATGAATAATAGTGGTTGGTTTCGGCAGTCCTTTATTCTCTTGTTTGTTGTCCAGGGTTGTTATCACGACTTTCTTGGACCAGGAACTCATTGATTGTGTAAATTTTCTTATTATCAAGCCATCAGTACAGATCTTTCTTGAGCTTCTTTCCTTCTATTTGCCTACGTTGAGAAGCATTATACAGTCTTGCCTCAGTGTATAACAACTTACTGGTAAATAGAGAAATCATATGCGCAGGCATCATATCTAACAAAAAAAAAAAAAAAAAAAAAAAAAAAAAAAAAAAAAAAAACTTATTAAAAGATAGTACAAAGCCAAACCCAAGTTAATATTAAATTTTAATTTTAAAATCAATTAATCCAACAAATAAAAATTCCAACATTTATCAATTTCACGATAGTATCAAGTGCTTGTTGTGTCAGGTAACTTCTCTGGCAGCTGTAGTGTATCATTCCCGGATCTGGCAAGAGGACTATTAATGAAAAAACTCCTTTTCACCTAGAAATAAAAAAAATGATGCCATAGTATTGGCTGGACCTCTACAAAGTAATTAATTTAGGCCTAGAAGCAAGGACTTCTGTGAATATGTAAACTTCTTATCATTTATTCTATGGTGCATCTCATCACCTTATTTGTGATGGGTTCATCAATTTATCACGAGATATTCCATTTCAAACGTAGACACTACTTTGACCCTTGACATTAATCACTATTATCTACAACAATTAAAGTCACTTATTACACTCGAGTTTGTGTTCACACAATATCTGACACTGTTCAGTGTACTGCCACTGGTTAACAAACTGTCACTTCCACAGGGTCTGATCCTGTCACTCTGTAGACTGTCAGGTCGGCCGAAGGGGGGTAAGTAATTGAATTGTTAATTGTTAAAATTCCTGTCACCTCCATCAGTTCACTTCTGTCTTCACTCTTTCTCACACCTTTTTTACTTCAAACTGGAGTGAGCAACTCAAAGTTAGGGGCTAAAAATTAAAACAGCACATTATTGATTCTTGCAAGCAGTGTGTAAATAAGGTTGGTCACCAAATTATTTGCAATATGATTGATTCTCATGTAAAGCGGCAAAAGAAAGTTATGGCATGAAAAATATGATAAAGACCTTGCTAAATACTGTGATAATAGAGCTTTATTAGTCTTGAATCTTCAACTAATGCCTCCTGTCCCATATTTATTTTCAAATAGTGTATACATCAAGAGTCTGTGTTCACATACGAGGCACGAATGGTGTCACAAGGGCCTATCCACTTTTTGAGTCGTCTGGAGGCCCCTCCTGAGTCTGTGTTCTATTTCGAGGCACGTATAGTGTCAC
This sequence comes from Stictocephala bisonia, assembly GCA_035578905.1. Classification (NCBI taxonomy): domain Eukaryota; kingdom Metazoa; phylum Arthropoda; class Insecta; order Hemiptera; family Membracidae; genus Stictocephala; species Stictocephala bisonia. Next base: position 35,567 of record JAQJVL010001700.1, on the reverse strand, counting down.
AAGATCTAATCCACCTTTTGAGTTATGTGGAGGCTCTTCCAGAGTCTGCTTACTATTTCAAGGCATGTACTTTGCCACAATGGCAAGTATAGTGTTACAAGGGTTTCTCCATCTCTTGAATTTATGAGGGTTTTCCAGTGTCTGTGTAGGATTTTGAGGCACGTTGGTGTCATAAAAGGTCTACCCACATTTTGAGTTATCTGAAGGGTTTGTATACTGTTTGGAGTCACGTATAATGTAACCCATGTTTTCTAACCTGTAGGGTCTTCCCAGTGTCTGTATACTGGAAAACCTGAAGCTTCCTTAGTGTATGGAGATAATCCACTCCTAGAACTATCAACAGGAATATGGCCAGAGTCATCTGGTTTTGAATCGTCAAATGTTTAGTCAGTGTTCGGAGAGAATCCACTCACAGGACTATCAATGAGAGTATAGTCATGGTGTCATATCTTCAAATGCTTTATTAGTTTCATATTTACAAGTTGAGTTTTAGGAGACTCTTCTACAACCAATAATAATTTATGAAATACTTTGAGGTACATACATTAGAATAATCACTATTTATTATTTTTCTTTTTCAGAAACATTATTGATAAACATTAAGTTCAGAATATGTGTAAATAGAATACAATGCAAAATAATAATATGAATGGTAAAATGAATAATAGTGGTTGGTTTCGGCAGTCCTTTATTCTCTTGTTTGTTGTCCAGGGTTGTTATCACGACTTTCTTGGACCAGGAACTCATTGATTGTGTAAATTTTCTTATTATCAAGCCATCAGTACAGATCTTTCTTGAGCTTCTTTCCTTTTATTTGCCTACGTTGAGAAGCATTATACAGTCTTGCCTCAGTGTATAACAACTTACTGGTAAATAGAGAAATCATATGCGCAGGTATCATAACTAAAAAAAAAAAAAAAAAAAAAAAAAAAAAATATTGAAAGATAGTACAAAGCCAAACCCAAGTTAATATTAAATTTTAATTTTAAAATCAATTAATCCAAGAAATAAAAATTCCCACATTTATCTATTTCACGATAGTATCAAGTGCTTGTTGTGTCAGGTAACTTCTCTGGCAGCTGTAGTGTATCATTCCCGGATCTGGCAAGAGGACTATTAATGAAAAAACTCCTTTTCACCTAGAAATAAAAAAATGATGCCATAGTATTGGCTGGACCTCTACAAAGTAATTAATTTAGGCCTAGAAGCAAGGACTTCTGTGAATATGTAAGCTTCTTATCATTTATTCTATAGTGCATCTCATCACCTTATTTGTGATGGGTTCTTCAATTTATCACGAGATATTCCATTTCAAACATAGACACTACTTTGACCCTTAAAATTAATCACTATTATCTACAACAATTAAAGTCACTTATTACACTCGAGTTTGTGTTCACACAATATCTGACACTGTTCAGTGTACTGCCACTGGTTAACAAACTGTCACTTCCACAGGGTCTGATCCTGTCATTCTGTAGACTGTCAGGTCGGCCGAAGGGGGGTAAGTAATTGAATTGTTAATTGTTAAAATTCCTGTCACCTCCATCAGTTCACTTCTGTCTTCACTCTTTCTCACACCTTTTTTACTTCAAACTGGAGTGAGCAACTCAAAGTTAGGGGCTAAAAATTAAAACAGCACATTATTGATTCTTGCAAGCAGTGTGTAAATAAGGTTGGTCACCAAATTATTTGCAATATGATTGATTCTCATGTAAAGCGGCAAAAGAAAGTTATGGCATGAAAAATATGATAAAGACCTTGCTAAATACTGTGATAATAGAGCTTTATTAGTCTTTAATCTTCAACTAATGCCTCCTGTCCCATATTTATTTTCAAATAGTGTATACATCAAGAGTCTGTGTTCACATACGAGGCACGAATGGTGTCACAAGGGCCTATCCACTTTTTGAGTCGTCTGGAGGCCCCTCCTGAGTCTGTGTTCTATTTCGAGGCACGTATAGTGTCACAAGATCTAATCCACCTTTTGAGTTATGTGGAGGCTCTTCCAGAGTCTGCGTTCTATTTCGAGGCACATATGTTGTCACAAGGGCCTATCAACCTTTTATGTTATGTGGAGGCTCTTCCAGGGTCTGCTTACTATTTCAAGGCATGTACAGTGCCACAATGGCAAGTATAGTGTTACAAGGGTTTCTCCATCTTTTGAATTTATGAGGGTTTTCCAGTGTCTGTGTAGGATTTTGAGGCACGTTGGTGTCATAAAAGGTCTACCCACATTTTGAGTTATCTGAAGGGTTTGTATACTGTTTGGAGTCACGTATAATGTAACCCATGTTTTCTAACCTGTAGAGTTATCTGGAGGGTCTTCCCAGTGTCTGTTTCCTGGAAAACCTGATTATTCCTTAGTGTATAGAGATAATCCACTCCTAGAACTATCAACAGGAATATGGCCAGAGTCATCTGGTTTTAATCGTCAAATGTTTGGTCAGTGTTCGGAGAGAATCCACTCACAGGACTATCAATGAGAGTTTAGTCATGGTGTCATATCTTCAAATGCTTTATTGGTTTCATATTTACAAGTTGAGTTTTAGGAGACTCTTCTACAACCAATAATAATTTATGAAATACTTTGAGGTACATACATTAGAATAATCACTATTTATTATTTTTCTTTTTCAGAAACATTATTGATAAACATTAAGTTCAGAATATGTGTAAATAGAATACAATGCAAAATAATAATATGAATGGTAAAATGAATAATAGTAGTTGGTTTCGGCAGTCCTTTATTCTCTTGTTTGTTGTCTAGGGTTGTTATCACGACTTTCGTGGACCAAGAACTCATTGATTGTGTAAATTTTCTTATTATCAAGCCATCAGTGCAGTTCTTTCTTGAGCTTTTCCCTTCTATTTGCCTACGTTGAGAAGCATTATACTGTCTTGCCTCAGTGTATAACAAATTACTGGTAAATAGAGCAATCCTATGCGCAGGTATCAAATCCAAAAAAAAAAAAAAAAAAAAAAAAAAAAAAAAAAAAAAACTTATTCAAAGATAGTACAAAGCCAAACCCAAGTTAATATTAAATTTTAATTTTAAAATCAATTAATCCAACAAATAAAAATTCCAACATATATCAATTTTAAGATAGTATCAAGTGCTTGTTGTGTCAGGTAACTTTTCTGGCAGCTGTAGTGTATCATTCCCAGATCTGGCAAGAGTTCTATTCATTCATACTATTCATGAAAAAACTCCTTTTCACCTCAAAATAAAAAAATGATGCCATAGTATCGCATAGTATCGGCAGGACCTCTACAAAGTAATTAATTTAGGCCTAGAAGCAAGGACTTCTGTGAATATGTAAATTTCTTATCATTTATTCTATAGTGCATCTCATCACCTTATTTGTGATGGGTTCTTCAATTTATCACGAGATATTCCATTTCAAACATAGACACTACTTTGACCCTTAAAATTAATCACTATTATCTACAACAATTAAAGTCACTTATTACACTCGAGTTTGTGTTCACACAATATCTGACACTGTTCGGTGTACTGCCACTGGTTAACAAACTGTCACTTCCACAGGGTCTGATCCTGTCACTCTGTAGACTGTCAGGTCGGCCGAAGGGTGTCTTTATATCATCCAGATGTTGTAAGCCCAGAAGGTTCTGGAACTGCCAAGGTGATTCTGAGTGGGGGTTCTAGGTCCTTTTGGGCGCCTATTTGGGAAGGCCTCCACCCACAAGCAAATGAACTGTAATTCTAGCACTTCCTGGATTAAATGAATAAATGAATGTTTTTTTATTTCCAATTTGATACACAAAAATAATATAAATAAAATATATATAAGAAAATAAGTAAAACAGTTAAAAAGAAGTATTGTGTTAGGTCATAAGTCTACATGGGCATTAAAGCCTGTGAGTAGACTCAGTTGTGCATCTGGCATATATAATTAACACAAAAACATTAAAAAAGTATTAAAAAATGTTTGAAGAAACTTGCTAGTAATTATTTTAATAATTAAAAAAATCAATTATACTAATTGAATCGGTCCTTTTTGTGCCAGGCGAAATTTTGAAAATTTGCTCTAAGTTGCCAGGCCTTGACACTATTTTGTCCTTGAAGTGCCAGGCTGTTTTGCCATATTTTGCAGAGTTTTCGAAAAAGTTTTGTAAAATCGTTATTTTAAATAATAATTTAATAATTCCTTTTTTGTTTTGTTACTAAGGAGATTTATTATTTAAAGCTGTGATTAATTTTCCTAATATTTTAATGTATAATATTTAAAATATATATATATTAAAATGTTTTTAATTAAAACATTTTTCTGTTTGAAATGCGTTAAAGTATAGAAAATTACTAATAAATGGAATATCCTTCATTTTATCATGTTCTCCACGTATTTATGTACATGTAAACCAAATTTCAAGTTGATAGCTAATAAAATGTGGATATGACATAAAAAATAGAAAAATGTGTACTTACTCGCAAAAAGCACTACTCCAGCAAATATGCCATCTTCAAGTAATCATAGTAAAAATCTTTGCCACATAAGTCAAATTCACAAGATCAACAGAACAATACACATTTAACCTTAAAAGAGTCTTAAATTTAATATTTACACATATATATATTTTGTATGTAATTTAGCACAGCAGGTATGTAAAACATAGCACTTAGTGTGGACCCCTCTCTTACATTTTGTACACATGTAAGAAGATCTCTTCCTTTTCCCTCCTACTTTAGTGCTAGCAGCACTACAGACACAGCAGTTTTTTTTCTTTCTTGTCGCCAATTTTTAGAAAAAACCGGTTCGCATTTGTGTTGCCACCACCGTCATTACTTGACCTTGGGGTATTGGGCCGTTCCTGTAACTGAAGCCACTGATCACCAAGCTGTCCAACAATTGATATTAAACATTGTAAATGTGTCAAAGGCTTTTCACTGTTTTTCTTATACAATATGTAAGAATTCAAAATCATTCTACTTAATAAATTTAAAGACACTTTCTTCCAGAATTTCAAGGTTTTCCTATCGTCTAAGTATTGATATAGTATCTGGTCAGAACCGTCAACTCCTCCCATGTGAGCATTATAACTTGTAATCATCTTAGGTTTACTGGATATACAAGTAGTGAATCTTTCCTTTTGGATTTGTGCTTTGTTTCAACAATTTCATTGGTAGACAGTAGCAAAACCTGCATTCTTTGGGACATCTTTTGCCTATAGCCAAGCGTAAACAAATAAGACTTCCTGCGGTATTTTGTCTCACCAACTGCAAATTTTGGTCTCATATCAGCAGCTATACCCTTACGGTTAAGCCTTATAGTTCCTGTGAGAAAGGTTTCCTTAGAGTACAGATATTTTGTCAATTTTATTGAGGTAAAAAAATTATCAACATAGATATGATACCCCTTATTGAATAAATTTGCCATTGTCATAAGTGTATCTACAACAGTATAACCTAAGCCTTTTTTCTTTAATATAGCCTTATCATTACCTCGAGCTCCTTTGTATACAAAAAAGGCAATACAATAATGAGAAGCAGCATCACACAGCATCCAAAGTTTAACTTACCAACGATGATGCTTTTTTGGCATATACTGCAAAAGCTGCGAATGTGTCTTTGTGGCAATCATGCTTTCATCGATTGATACATTTTTATCTGGTGTAAAATACAACTTAGAGGTTCTATTCATATGGTCCACTAACGGCTGAAATCTAGCGCAAGGGTTATAATTAGGCTGGCCCGGTTTAGGAATGTTATCTGTGTCAACCATATGGAAGAATTTCAGTATTGCCTGAAATCGGTTTCTGGTCATCATTCTTGGAAACCAAGGAATTATCTGGCTTTTTAGTGTACACCAGTAGGATGCAATGGTGTTTTGCTTTTTTATAGCCATATTTACAAGAATTAGAAGAAAAGCTTGCATTTCATTTACAGTTACAGGCCTCCAGGACAACATCCTACTGTGTTTTTTTCATTCTGGTACTGTTGGCAGCAATAAATGTCCTGGCATATTTATTGGTATACTACACAAATAGATCAACTAGTGGAATTGTAAAAATGTTTGAAATAAGCACTAGGTTGTGAGTTTGGTGGGGGACAATGCTTTACTCCTGGCTGTTCCTGAAAGTTTATGTTATTATTGGGCCTATGATTTATGTCATTGTTTTCATCTACTTCAACCCAACCAGACCCATCCTCAGATTCATCTTAAGAGCTAGAATTGCCATTATTGTGGTTAGCTGAGGGCCTAGAAGGTTTCTGAGTATTTATTTAGTTTGGCCTAACCCTCTTGTGTGATGGCACACTCTCAATAGAATCACTATCAGAATCTGCTGATTCAGTTTCAATGTGTAAATTTATTCTATTTAGGCCTAAACCTCTCCGACCTGATGATGTGGCTGGAATATCAGGGTTGAATGTTGGATTGTTCTCTGAATCATCTACAATTGAGCTTGAAGAAGATTTGTTTACACTATCTTCAATGTCACTCAAGAAACTGTCACTGAGATAGTCTTAATTTTCCACAATTCTAAGAATTGTACTGTCACTAACTGGTGACAGAGATCTCTTCATATCTACTAATTATTACATATAAAAACAATTCACTAAAAATAAATCACTAAAACAACGCACACAGTAAACAAAACACACTAAACACTGACAGTAACTAAGCAACACAACTGGCGCCACCTGACTACTGATCTGTCAGGTGTGCCAACTTCGAAATCGAACTACGATGACGTCATATTACCTAAACAAAATATAATGGTATCATCGTAAAGATTGTTTTATCTTGATTAAAAAACAGTAAACATATGTTAATTTCTGATAATTTTTGTATTATTTATGTTTTTTTTACAAAACGTCCGAAAAATCGGACGCTGGCAATTTAGTTATGGTTATTCTACGTCCGAAAAATCGGACGTTGGCACTGAAAGGGTTTAAAGGGTAAGTCATATTTTTTTCGATTTCCACTTTTAACTATTTACTAACTCTATACCACTAGACACATCGATTTTGTTTAAAAGGGCGTTTCTATCATTAATACTTATGGTAAACAAAAATACTTGAAATTGTGTTCCAGTTTAGAAGGGCGTAAGTCAGTATTAGTTTTTTTTAAACAGGCGTAAGTCAGCTGCAGACCTCAAATCATGTGTGTTTGCTTGACTCACGCCCTTTTAGCCCTTTAATGCATGATTTTTTGTATAGTCACCACCAAAAAAATATATTTGACTTTAAAATATGCTCAGAAAAGTATGAAAAATATTTAAAAAAATATTCTTGCATTATATTTAACGTTTTTTGAGTTTTTTGTTATTGGTTCATATATGGCACATCATGCAGTGATGACAAAGTTTAATGATTTATGGTTCAAATGATTCAAATGATTTATTCAGCCATTAAATTTTACAAAACAATAGGCCAAGTCATATAAAGTAAAAGCATACATCAGGCAGCATTACAAATTCTAATTGCTAAATAACCTAGGTTATAACTACTAAAAACATGCAAAATCATAACAATAAAAAACAAACTTGCAAATCATCATGTGCTTTAAAACATGAAATCATCATGCCAAAAATTGGTGGTAACATACCTTCAGAAGTTTGCTCTAACTTATAAATACTCCCCCAGGCATTTGTGGTCTAAGTTGTAATATTCATCAAGACAGTAAATTGGATTGTCTATGAGCCAATTTTTTAGCACCTTTGAAAATTTGGAATTTGGAAGAGCCCTTATAGATAACGGTAGTTTATTATACAATCTAATACCTGTAACAGGAAAACAAGATGAGGATTTATGTAATCTAAGTCTAGACATAAAAATATTGTTGTTACCTCTAGTGCGCTGGGGGTATACATTATTGTTTAACAATAGGGATCCTTCTCTTCTCTTTATCTCTAAAATACAATCGTGCACATATAGGTTCACAACAGTTAGGACTCTATTTTGTACAAATAATGGCCTACAGTGGTCCAACCAGCCAGCACCAGACATAAGGCGAATTGCCCTCTTCTGCAGCAACAGAATTTTGTGGGTACAAGTGGTGTGACCCCAGAGCCTGATTCCATAAGAAAATACAGAATGAAAAAAGGCAAAATATGCCTGCCTCAGGTAATGGCCGGTCAAACCATCCGCAAGCCTCCTGAGAAGATACAATGAGCGACTCAGTCGCCTACAGACCGCATCAACATGGGGCCCCCACAGTAACCCAGACTCCAAAGTAAAACCTAATAGTTTAACAGGATCACACTTAGGGGGATTTTTGCACAGAGTAAAAGTGATTTCCTGAGTTTTTGCTTCATTAAGTGAGAATTTATTGATCTCAAACCAGTGAGAAGCAATCGTCATTAATTCATGCACGGCTGATTGAGAACAAAAAGGATCAAGTCCACAGGAATAAAGTGTAGAATCATCAGCAAACATTTTAACTTTACCCGATACATCAAAGTACAAGTCGTTTATATCGATGATAAACAACAGGGGGCCCAACACTGAGCCCTGGGGAACCCCATGCTCCACGGCCCGAGACTTAGACAAAATCCCATTCCAGCTAACAATCTGCTGTCTATGAGCAAGATAGGAGCTAATCATCTTGAGTTCGTCATCTCCCAGATACAGTTTAAGTTTCATGATAAGAATGTTATGCTGTACCGTGTCGAAAGCACGAGAGAGATCACACAGTAAGAGAGAGGTTGACATTCTATTCTCAAAAGCACTCAATATGACTTCGACAAGAGAATCCACTGCCGAGACAGTAGACCTCATTCTTCTGAAGCCGTACTGAGCAGGCACCAGGAGGGAACGTGACTCAAAATAATTGTACAATTGCTTAAATAGCACCGTCTCAAAAACTTTACCAAAAACTGGTATTATTGATATGGGCCTATAGCTAGACATCTCATTTGTGGGGCCTTTTTTAAAAACAGGCACTGTTCTACTAGTTTTCAGGGCATCAGGATAAACACCCGTATCTAAGCAACCATTAATTAAGAATGACAAGAGAGGTGCTATTGTATGAACTATGTACTTCATCAGGTTGGGTGACATATCATAAATATCTTTACAATCAGAAGCCTTAAAATTACTTACTACCTCAATTATGTCATCACTGCTTACATGTTTCCACTTAAAAGCATCATTGACACGAGGGATGTTTTGCACCAAAACAACATTGAGAGCATCAGGATTACTAGGTCCAGGTATATTAGACAATATATGACTTACAGAGTCTACAAAAAAATTATTGAACTCATCTGCCCAAGCAAATTGGAGGGCTTAGCATGGCTCTGAGGCATGCTTTTATTAATAAACTTCCAAGCCGCCTTACAAGGATTTGGAGCTTGATAAAAAGAGCCTACAATAGCTTTGGCATCCCTAATCCTGGCACGATAATTTCTCCTTAGGTTACGTAACAGAGGTACAAGGTGAGGTCTTTCTTTGGAAAGATCGTATACCAGGAGAATCTGATTTCTCAATTTGGCCAGCCCAGAATCAAACCATGATTTAGGGTTAGAAACATCTTTAGTATTTGCTTGTCCTATGGTTACAATTTTCTGCTTTACAGGAAAACAAAAATCAAACAAAGTCTTAAAATTTTTGAAAAATACTGAGAAGGCATCAGTGGGTGAAAGAGATTTTAGAACCTCAAACCAACCCATCATATCACTCTCAAGACAGTTTTTAAAGTTAAGGATATAGGTCTCATTAAAATCTCTAAATTTTACAATTTTCTGCCTAGGCCTATGAGCTAATTTGCTTATTCTATTGTTTAATACTAAAAATAAATGTTTGTGATCCGCTACCTGATCATCGCTGACAAAAATCTCGTAGTCCCAAGTGTCAAGATTAGTTATAAAATTATCCAATGATGCACCACCCCTTGTTGGCAGCTCAGTAGCACAAAAAAGGTTATGGCTCCGGAGAAGATTTAAAAAAATCTGCTTTCTCACTAGTGTTGCTGATCCGATTTATATTATGATCAGTTCCAATCACAATGGAGAGACCAAGACCGTTAAGAAAACTCAAACAACGATCCAGAAGTAGAAAAAAACCTATCGATGTTTCCATTAGGTGAGCGATACATTGTCACAATGACTAAAAATAACTCAGGCACAATACAGGCCGCAAACTCAGCATGCATAGCTTCACTGAATTTACACAAGTCAATAGGCTTAACCAGGTAATTACAATTTTGCCTCATAAAAATTGCTACACCTCCCCAGGGAGAGTCTATACAAAAACAACTTAAGAGTTTTAAGTTAGTAAGGTTTTCATAGTACAAGATTTCATTTCTTGTTAACCAATGTTCACATATGCATAGAAAATCAATGCTATCCAGAGTGTACAACAGTTCAATCTCCGCTACCTTATTCCGCAAACACTGTACATTTAACATACAAAATTTGATTTCAGACACTACATCAGAGCTTGAAATATCATGCACATTTAAACTAGGTTCATGCACTGTCAGCATTACGGAACTGTTAAGCTGACTGGTTTTTTCGCTAAAAAAGTACGAGACAAAACATTACTATGTCTAGGTACAAATTCTCGCACTAAAGTTCCAGTAGGCCAAAAACTAGCACTGAGCAATTTAGAGGTTAGGTCAGAAGTAACACCTACCTTAAAAGATTTATAGGAGCTATGTTTGGTTCTGAGTTCAATACACTCAGCCCTGACTTCAGATTCGAGTAAGAACTTCTCCAAGTCTGCCTTGGATACTTCAGGAGACAATCTAGATACAAAGATCCAGTCACATCTGCCAACAGCCTTGATAGTGCAAGTGTCCTTGCAGTTGTTGGTACCGATAATAGGATTCCTCTTCATAGACCTCTTACCTGCAGTAGTGGTCCACTTAGCACTAGCCACCGTATCAGTAGGTAGATTCGCACAGTCCGAATCAATAGAAATATGTTTTTTCTCCTTTGGATACTCCACACCTAAGGAAACTTCAGAAGCCAACTTCGAATTCGTCAACACTGCGTCAGAGTACAGTCTTCGATTCGATGTACTATCTAAAATAGTCGATTTGTAAACAGTCGATTCAGTCAAGTTCTTGGAGTCATCACCAACTAAAATAATATCCTCATCAGTTAAAGTAGATGACTTAGTTGCCTTTGAGTTGTTGGCAGTCTTGGATGCAACAGCAGGACAGTTACCAGTGATACTACCAATGTCAAACGCAGATTGATTAATATCCGGTTCAAAACAAGCATTAACAACGTTGTTTGAACTAATAAACCTATCAACTTTATTATTTATGGTAATATTATCATTAGCTACGTCTCTGACAATTGACACAAGTTTTTCCACAGTTGTTTTCAAAGTAATGAAACTGTCAATATCAATTAGTTGATCAGATACACTTGATAACCTAGAATCACATGCCTCACATGCCCATTTAGATTTTTCCGCTAATATCTGCATGTATTCATATTCTTCATCACTAATCAAGATACACGCACAATGAAACCAATTTTTGCAAAAAATCTCACACTGAACCGCTTTTTCATCTTCATTTACGGATTTTCTGCACGACGGACAATACTCAGCTTTACCACTCTCCAACCGGAAGGTTGGACTACTGTATATATGGTACATTATGCATTATAGTAATATTCTCAATTAAAGTGAATCAATCAATTTAAAATTTGGATATAATTAATGAAACCAAGAATAAATAAATCTCATTTTAATATAACTATAAACTGATAATACATAAAATGATTTTACATTGTGTGAAATTTCAAGAAGCAGTTATTGTCTTTGTTAAGACAATGTTATCTTGCATTTTACGCAGCTCACAAAACTTCTACTTTTACAATTAGGCATTTTACATCTTAGACGTGAATCATTCCAAATTGGCCAATGACCTGTCTCGTCTCTTCTAGCTTCTTTAGACGGCAGTGCAGATACATGTGGTTTCTTTGCTTTTGATGCTAGGGCTACATCCAATTCTGTACTTGGCCTTCCTCGTTTCGGGGTGTTGTTTGAGCCTAGTTTACACATCGTCAAAGCTACAGATTCTCTAAATTCAGCTAAGGCCATTGGTTCAGTCTCACCTCGCTCTCTGTGAACTCTAATATACAATAACCAGCTGTTGCAGATTGTAACATCTAAAAGATGGTAGAAAAGTCTCATGTACCATTTTATTGTTTTCATTCGGATTTTGTAGCGTCCAATTATTGAATTGATTTTGTCCACCCCACCCATGTGTTCATTATAAACCTTTACTATATCTGGACAACTAAGATCTTCAACCTCTCTCTTTTTTGTTGTTGTATCTTTTTACTTTGCATTGTTTTCCAGTGCCCACAAAAGAGGAAAGTAGTGTAACACACTGATTGTCTTTCCACACAACACAGGAGATCTCCACACCATCAACGTTGGTGCAGTTTTCAGCTCAAAATCCTCTTTCTTTTACCTTTAGTTCAGATAAAGGTGGTAGACTGTTATCAGGCACTCTGTCCCTTCGTACAGTTCCAAGTGCATGGATGTTGCGATTTGCTAGATGTACAAGAAGGGGTAAGGAGGTGTAAAAATTGTCGAAGTAGAGCTTGTGGTTATTTGGGGGAATACAGCGTGAGAGGCGAACTACAACGTTAGCACAAGATCCTAAATCAGGCTCACCCATAGGTCTAAGGGCCTCATCATTTTCCTGACCTGTGTAAATCTCAAAATCATATGCAAATCCACTGACCCCACTCAAAACATAAATCTTATACCCCCATTTGTGGGGTTTTTTAGGCAAGTATTGCCTCAGATAGTTTTTTGCCTTGGTTGCACACATCTGCTCGTCAACACAAAGCATTTTTTCCAGAGAAATTGACTTGAATTTGGATCTCAACGCCTCTACAGCAGGCCTCAGTTTGTGTAGGCGATCGTGACCAGGATCACCTCTTGGAATGGCAGCTAAGTTATCATTGAAATGTAGAATACTTCTAATAAATTCAAACTTATTGACCCCCATTGTTTCTATTATGGTGGAGTTACCAATACTCTCCTTCCAGTAACAACTGACATTTGGTAATCTGACAATGGACATCATAATACATATTCCTAAATACTTTTGAATTTCAAGGGCTGTAACGCTTTTATTTGTATTTGGATCATGCTGGACTAATTAAAGTTGAGATTCCCTAACAATTTTCTGCAAAAGGTTCTCATCAAAAAAATACTTTAAAAAGGCATAAGGAGTGTCTAAATTCACAATGTATTCAGGAAGTTTCTCGTGATATTTATCAAAAAGAATTTTTTTTCAAAATACAAGCATTGACCCATGGTATTTTAGGTTTCTTCTTTAGGATTGTTTTTTTGTTAGTGTTCTTAGCACCCTTAGATTGTTTATTAAATAAATAAATTTTATTGTCTTTTTACATGATTTGTTTCTTGTCTTTCTTGCCTTAATATTTATCGTAGTAGATTTAAATTTCTCACCTGAGGTTGATGGCTTAGGACTAAAATATTCGTTTTTACTTTGATATAAGTTATCATCATCTTCATCGGTTGATGTTGGGTCCACTGATGGGTCTACTTTCAAAAACACTGGTAGTTTTGTCCTCCTCCGCTCACCGGACTCCTCATCGCTACTTATAAAAAAGTTAGGGTCAGCATTAACATCATCCAAGTCCTCACTTATATCCGACAAAGGTTGCATAGCATCCAGAATTTCATCTTCGGTGAACAAGATGTCATCCATTTCTGGAAAAACACAAAACTTATTGCTTATTGCAATTTTTTCATAGAGGTAATTCAAATAAACATGAAAATAGTAAAATATTCAAGTTTTACTATTTTTAAGTTTTAAATAAAATATAATGGTATTTAATATATCAAGAATCAAGAATTTTATTGCCATTGACATTATTTACAATGAATAAGCAAAGTCAACTTAATTTTCTAAATTATATAACCTACTTAACTTTAAACATAAGAGTGAAAATCAGTAACTGTTGATGAGTTAAAATTATTACAAAACAGTTAATTAGCATATCTTACAAGCCTATTAAGTAAGGAAGTAGCATACATACATGTTTATAATCAAGTGAAATCTAAATCATTACAATTAAGATCACAAAATTCTTGGAGTTTGTAAAGTGGATTATTTATAAGCCAATTAGTAATTTTCTTTTTAAATTTGCTTAGCTTTACAGTCCTGGCAGACACAGGCAATTTATTAAAAAAAATAATACCATTAATTTTAAATGATTTGGACGTAGCATAAAGTCTATGTTGTGGTAGATCTAGTTTCTGGCTTCCTCTAGTATTGTAGTTATGTACTGTACCCCTAGCATTAAATTCATCTAAATTGGATTTGACATACAGAAGAACATGTAAAATATACAAATTTACGACGGTCATTATTTTCATTTGGGTGAAGAATGGGCGACAATGTTCTATCCAGTCAACGCCACACATAGTACGGATTACTTTTTTGTATTAGAAGAATATTTTGGGTATGAAAGGAATGCCCCCACACAATCAGACCATAACTTATGTGACTTTGAAATAAGCCAAAATATACATTTCTTAAAAACTCATCTGTCACAAAGCTCTTTAGTTTCCAAATCATATAACTAACTCTAGATAATTTTTTACACACTTCATTAATATGTACTTGCCAATTCAGCCTAGAATCAATATGAATCCCAAGTATTTTAGCTGAATTAATTTCAGTATCATTTGTCTGATTTTGAAATAGTATTTGTGTTTTTTCCTTATTACAAAGCAGTTTATTTGCTGAAAACCACTTAAAAGCTGAGTTTTGAGCTTGTGTGAGTAAGAGCTCAAGCGTTTGAAAGTTATTATGAGAAGTAATAAGTGTGGTGTCGTCAGCATAGATTACGGACCTTGAGTTTAGATTTGGAGGCAAGTCATTTATTATAAATATAAAAAAGAAAGGACCCAAAACTGATCCTTGAGGAACGCCTGCAGAGATTGGTTTTAAATCTGATTGTGTACCTTAAGCGTAGACATATTGTTGCCTGTTGCTTAAATAAGATTTAATTAATTTCAAAGAGTGAGATGACATACCATAAAATTCCAGCTTATATATTAAAGTATCAAAAGGTACACAATCAAATGCCTTACTTAAATCACAAAGGGCCAATCCTACCCTCTCCTTCCTTTCGAATGCCTGAAGTGTTGAATTGACAATTTCCATTACTGCTCCAGTAGTTGATCTACCTGCCCTAAAACCGAATTGACTGTGTGAAAGTAGCCCATTTGAAGTAAAGTAGGAATTTAGCTGATTAAACAATATTGACTCAAAAATTTTTGAAAATATTGGAACAATCGAAATGGGACGGTAACTGTCAGCTAGCATTTTATCACCCTTTTTAAAAATAGGTATAACCTTAGCAATTTTTAGTAGCTCCGTGAAATATCCATGACCTAAACACATATTAAATATGAATGCTAAGGGTTTACTAATGGAATGAATAGTCTTTTTGATGACATAATTAGATATCCAGTAGTGATCCATGGACTTCGAGTTAGACAATTTATCCACTGCTTTAATAACCGCTTCCGGTGTTATTTCGCTCCAATCAAAAGTATAATTAATTGTGACCAGGCATGTTACTCAGAAACTGGCCCATTGATATGTTTACTGGTTCAATTTTGTGTTGTAGATTAAGAGCTACATTAATATAGTGGTTGTTAAGTAAATTAGGTTCGGGAAGTATATCTTGAGGTTTGGAGTTACTCAAGGTTTCTTGAGAGATAACATTCCAGGCAGCCTTACAGATGTTGGGCGCAGAATTTATATAATTTTCAAACGCACGTTTCTTTGCAGTTTTAAGGTCCTGGTTATATAGTTTTTTACAGCTTAAATACCTTTTATAAGCTGACTGTGCCTGCCCAGGATTTCTATTTCTACAATTTTTATAGACATCATAGTATCCCAACATTGTATTTCTTTTACTAAACAGCTCAGGGGTATACCAATTCAGTTTCTTATTTCTAAAAGTTTTATTACTACTAGATAATTTTAAAGGGGAACAAAAGTGCCATAGCTCAAAATATTGTTTAAAAAAATTGTGTGCAAGCAATTCACAATTTAAGTGCAAATTATTACTAAAAAACTGTTGCCAATCCATTTCTGATAAGCACAATATAAAGTGGTTAAGCTGCTCTTGACTTTGGGTACGATAATAATGTTTAGTTTGTTTACTATTATTGTCAGTTTTATTTTTCTCTGGTTTGTAAAACTTGTCATAAATTGTTAAAAGTAAAGGATCATGATCAGCGAACAGACCTCCTAATATTTCAATAGTAAAATTATGTTTTGGAAAATTAATAAATATATTGTCAAGGCATGCATTCAATCTAGTAGGCTTAAAATTTGTACAGAATAAATTATTTGATTTAAGTAGGTTTAATAATCTAATAGTGTCAATGTTATTAGATTTTGAAAAATCTACATTAAAGTCCCCAGCAACAATTAGTTTGCAATTCTTTTTTAAGAGCTTTTTTAGGAGCCTTTCGATGTTGTCAAGAAAAACAGGTAAACTTCCTTGGGGTGATCTGTAGATGCTAAGGATTACCAAGTTTTGTTGTGTAAGTTTCATACAGCAAACTTCACAATCCATTTCTATACAATAATCATCTAAATTAATTTTTAAAAATTTAAGTTCATTTTTTTAAATAATGCTGACCCCACCATTTTTCCTAATTGTTCTACACATTATGCTTCCAATAGTGTATCCAGTAGGTACAAAAATGTCAGCTTGATCTTCTGTGAGCCAGTGCTCTGATACACACATAATGTCAATATTTTCAGTATTACAGAAGGATTCAAGTTCTAAAAACTTATTTCTCATACATCTCATATTTACTTGTAAAAGCTTTAGATAAGGATCATTGAGGTTTGCTGCATAATTACTCGATTCATTAGAAATTGCTGAGCCTAAGTCGTTGTCAAGAATTTCTAGTTTAAATTACTATTATTATTTACATTATTTAATTTATGTCCTATGTCTTCTGTTGTTACGGGTGGTGAGAGTGGAGGGAAGTCGTCAGATGAGGTTAGTGCAGGTATTGATGAGTTGATTCGTTGAGAGGATTCATTGTGTTGTGGTGAGGAACTCTGGGTACCTCCGCTTCTACTTTGACTTTCAACTCTTCTTGAGTTAGATGTTTTTGTCAGTAAGTTGGGCCTGGTTGTTACTCCGGTGCGCTCTTGGCCTGTTGGGATGTCATTTGATTCACCACTGCCAGTGTGTCGCCTCCTTGCATTGTAGTGTTCTTCAATAATTTGGCTAAACAATTTTGATACATGTTTTTTTCCTCTTCTGGACACATGTAAGCCGTGACTTGTATGGAAGCGTGCTTGACCTCCATCTACATGGTCCATCCATCCATCTACCCACCCGCCCACCCATACACGCACTGTGGTATTAACCCACCCGCCCACCCATACGCGCACTGTGGTATTAACCCACCCACCCACCCATACGCGCACTGTGGTATTAACCCACCCGCCCACCCATACACGCACTGTGGTATTAACCCACCCGCCCACCCATACGCGCACTGTGGTATTAACCCACCCGCCCACCCATACGCGCACTGTGGTATTAAGCCACCCGCCCACCCATACGCGCACTGTGGTATTAACCCACGCACCCACCCATACACGCACTGTGGTATTAACCCACCCGCCCACCCATACGCGCACTGTGGTATTAACCCACCCGCCCACCCATACGCGCACTGTGGTATTAACCCACCCACCCACCCATACACACACTGTGGTATTAACCCACCCGCCCACCCATACGCGCAAAAAGATATGACTATTTAGGCGGGCAAGAGACCTGATTGGGTTGTTAATGGTTTTTATCAACATATTTTCTCTTGAGGTTTCTTCCATGTCATATCTGTAAGGTACAGTTCCTAAGATAAGATTTGTGTGTGCGAATTCACTCACTTTATTGGTGATAAAGTTGGTAAAGGTTTTTATGTTTAGTTTTCTGTTATATAAACTATTATTCGATACATTATTTCCTCCTCCGATTATTAAACACCAATCATTTTTTCTCAAGCTATGAAAACCTTTACTACTTGTTGTAGAGTCAAGTACACTCTCAATGGGAGCTCCTGGCTGAATATGTCCGGAAACATGATATTTGTCACCAAGATTATTTCTAAAAAATAGTATCAGATCACGCCCCTGGCTATCACAATTGAGAGCCAGGTTTGGTAGTGTTTGCTTATTATTTTTAGTTTGAGTTCTTTTTACAACATTGTACAACATTGTATATACCTTTATCTTGATTAACGGTAACAGGTGTCACTATGTTTTGCGTATTATTTTGTTGTAATCTGCTTTCATTTGTGTATTTATTAATGTCATGTTTTCGAATTTCAATAATTAAATTTTTTGATGTAATAACTTGGTGATATTTTTCTTCTAGCATTTTTAGCTTTTCGTCCATGGAATCTAGCTCCTTGAGGAGTTCCTGGTTGGCTACTGGGTAAGGTACTATAGTCTCCATTAAAATATTTTTTTCTTTTTCAAGTTCCTTGTTTTTTCGTTTTAGAAAGTTGTATTTTCCTTATTGTCAGAGGTTTTTTCTAAGAAATTAATTGTCTATTATTGTGTGGTTCAATGTTACATTGAATTCCTGTATGATTCTTTTCAAGTTGGTTGCTTTGTGTAAGTTTTAGGATCTGCTTGTTTTTATAGTTAATATCATCTTTTAACATTATGTTTTCTTTTTCCAGATATTCAATTTTTGTCTTTAAACTTAAAATGGTATTTTCTGCTTCTTCTGTTATCTGTACTAACAACACTTCAGCCCTTTCTTTATCAAATTGTAACTGATTAAAAGTTTCAAATAACTGTTGAAAACGTTCAAAGTCATGATACTCATTTGAGTATACTTCCTCTAGTTCATTGTTTATAGTATTAGGTGGCACTTGATTTTCAATTGTATCTAAAACTACTTCCATAGCTTTGGTTGTCTCTTTAGTAATATTAGACCCATTTGGCAAGGAGGAGCATATTTTACATTGCCAGAATTGTTCTTTACTTTTGAGAATTTTTTTATAATCAGATGAACATATGCCAACACATTTTGTATGAAACCATAGTTGGCAATTTATACAGATAACAGAGGAATACCTGCAACCTATGCTACAAACACCACATTGATAGTTACTCATTTTAATTTTAGGCTAATTTATTTTTGTTTCTTTTTAATTTTATTTATTTATTTGAAGTAGAATTTCCAGGTTTGAAGTAGAAATACAGTTTTTATTTTAGCTAGGTTTGTCTGATTCCTATTGTTAATTCATTAAATTGGAAAGCAGTTTTTTGAGCCAGGTTTGTCTGATTCCTATTGTCCGAGTTATAGTCAATGAGTAGTCAATTTTTAGATCAAGCTTTAAAAGTAACTGTTTTTTTTATACTAGATTTGGCAGGCTTCTAGTGGTCATATTAATAGTGAGGAATCATTTATTTTATTCCAGTCCAGTAATTAAAAATGGACAGTTTTTGAATGGAGGTTTGGCTGGTTCCTCTAGTCTATAGATTTAAAAGTCTAAAAATATTTATAAATGTTCTTGATTTAAGGATAATCAATTCCTTGTCAATTTAAAATCCTTGTATAGTTTTCACTGTGATCAGTTAGCAGTGCAACTGTGTCAATATTGTGAGGTAGGTCAGGCGTGGAATGTGCTGTGTTAGCACTGTCAGCAGCCTTGACGTCTACTCAGTCACTAGTTAAGCTTGTTTCTATGTTTCATAAATATGCAATATTTTCACTGCTTAAAATTTTGAATTGTGTGTATTTGAAATATGTATTTGCAATTTATTTATTTATTTTTATTATCACTAAAATTATTAATGTTTTGATAAATAATATATTAAATATTTGCTTTGCCTTGTTGTCAGTTTGATGAGTTAACTTGGTGAGATATTTACTTTTTTTGAAAGTTTCTTCATATACTTTAGTGTAGTTTGTTACTTACAGTTTTGTTGACTAAATGGTGAGTAGTTAGAGGTATATTGTTGATTAAAACCTACTAAAAACATCACTTTTTGGAGGAGCACTTTTGCATTTAAACCTCAGTGTCCGCCATCTTGGATTATCATATTATCATATTATATATATAAATGTACCGGTACCTATTTGACAAATATATGGTATAGAATTCATACATAGTTGTTAATGTTGTTATTTCATAATGAGCCATATATGGTACAACCAAAAAAGGATTGTTTTGAAGTGTAATGCATGATGGTCCATATATGGTACATTTAGAAAAATCACTATATTTATTACTTATATCAATAACTTACGTGTGATACTTATGTAATAGGAACTATATACCTCTATGAATATGAAAATATTTTTCTCTTGCTTCTCCTGCAGCATTTATTCACTATTTACAAACTTAAAATTTAACAATTACTAGAACATGTGGTCACTATGGTTTCTAACCTCAAAACAGGAAATATGGCTACTGTGCTGCTTTCTAGTGAGCAGTTATGCAACTACTTTATAAAGAGGATGGTTCATAAGTGGCTTTCCATGCATTAGAAAATGAATTTAAACACAATATAGGTATTACATATTAAAATAGTGGATGGATCATATGTGATCCGCTATGCATTTAAGGGTTAAAAAGAATTGGATCTCACCAGGTATTTCATCATTCTGTTGCTTGTGTGTTCTAACCTAAATTACCAGCTACTGTATTTCATCATTCTGTTGTTTACATGTTCTAAAATTAATTTCCAAATAATAAGTTAAAGTAAGAGGAAAAAGCAAGACCCATTAAACTACAAATTAAATATTGTCAAAAGAGCTCGATTAAAAGGTGAAAGTTATTTAAGCCATAAGGGGAAACATGTGCCAGCCAAGAAACCAGAATTTTATTGCAGGTAAGCTCAATTTATACATTTAAAGAATAATAAGTTGTTTAAAATTATTACAAATCAAAATTTTAAAATACTAAAACTCAATATGGCATACCTAACTAGTGCTTCCTTACCTAACACAACCTAATCTGTCATTATGCGTTTAGGCCTAACTTAGATTGTTAATTTTATCTTTTTGAATTTAACTATTCTTTCTTTGTCATGTTTATTTTTTTAGCCTACAGTCTTAGTGTTTTGTTATATTCTATTCTATTTGTTATAGATGTGCCAACAAATGTTTACAAAAACTCGGAGAAGAAGACTGTCTAGATGTATTCCAAAGATTTTATAACATACCCTCCAAAAATGAGCAAGTCCTGTTTCTCCAAGGATTAATTGACGCTGTAGATGTACAACAAAGACGGCCTAGAGAAGACGTTGTTAATAGAGGAAAGAAAAGTGCTTCATTTACATACCATCTTATGGTAGGAATTACAAGGAAAGAGGTATGTTTCAAATCATTCTTATCTGTGTTCTCCATAAGTGAAAAACGAGTTGGGAGGATTAGAAATTTAAAACTTCTGGGCAAAACTCCTGAGGACAAAAGAGGCAGAAGTGTTAGCCACGCTTTATCTGCTGAAATCCATCATTTAAAACATGAGCACGTAAAATCTTTTTAACTCAAAGAAACACATTAAATGTGGTAAAAAAATTTACCTATCAGCAGACCTTAACATAAAAAAATTATGGCAAATGTTTAAGGAAAAACACCCACAAGTTACGCTCAAAGTTAGCCTAAGTTTCTTTTGGCAATTTTACTGTGATAATTTTAACTATCCATTTGGTCGCCCACAAGTGGATGTCTGTAGCACTTGTGAGGAACTGGATGTAAAAATAAAATCTCCTAATTTGAATGATGTTGCAAAGAGAGCAGCGGTTGCTGAACTGCTTGTGCATAAAACTAAAAGCAAAAAATTCTACTCAGCTTTACAACATACCAATCAGAAGATGGAAAAAATGAAAAACACGTGTTATCACTAGCCTTTGATTACATGAAAACTATCTCGATTCCTAAATTGCCAGTTCAAGAGCTCTATTATATGAGACAGCTTTCAGGTAACGTTTTTGGGATACATAACCTAAAAGACAACAAGACAGCAATATTTTTGTACCATGAAGGATTAGCAAAAAAAAGCCCTAATGAAGTTTGCTCCTTCCTCAATGAGTACTTAAAGTCGGTACCTGATCAGTACACTGAACTTCGTCTGTTCAGCGATAACTGTACTGGTCAGAATAAAAATCAGGCACTATCAAGATTTTGTCTATATATGACAGATTCTGGTAGATTTAGGAAGGTGACTCAATATTTTCCCTTACGTGGTCATAGTTTCCATCCCTGTAATAGGGATTTTGGTATTATTTTTAAAGCCCTGAAGCAAAATGACCGAATCTTCTCTGTCCATGATATAAACACAAATTATTTTGCAGTCTTCTTCCCGGTTTGATAAATTTACAGTCCATGAAGTAGTGTCATCTGAAATAGTATTAGACTTTAAGAAGTGGCAGGGAATTTTTTACAAAAAGTCATGTGTATTACAAGAAACAAAAGGAAAACAAACTAAAAAACAAGATAAAGTATAATTTCAGATTAGCTCTCTTTTCATGTTTGAGTAGAATAGTGAGAGGAAAGGGTGTGTCAAGGCTTACACTCATATCAATGGTAGGGCCTATTGTATCCCATACATTTTTAATGTCCAAGACAACAGAAGCAGTGTGTCCCCCAGTCCATTTAGCATATCCAGAAAAAAGAGTGCCGATAAAAAAAACCTAAGTTAGAGGATATTAGAAAGCTAAGAAGTTATATTCCACAGGAACACTCACTGTTTTATGAAGACATTTTCAACTGTCCAACTATTGACTCAGAAAACAACATGGTTGATAGTGACTTTGAAATGGAAGAAACAAAACTTGATTAAAATCTCAGACATATGATTTATATACTCAGCTAAACTTTTTACTGACTAGTTTTCACTTAAAATCTTATACATTGTATTTTAAAGTATATTTTGTGCTTTTATACGTCAATAAACACTTATTATTCATAAAACATCTTGTAATTATTACCTGAAAAAATTGATCTTTTTAAAAGGGCGATTTTTTCCAAATTTTAAGTGTCAATATTACGTTTGTTTCATTTTATAAACTAATTAAACTAAGTGAAAATTATTCTATTGTTATACTTTATAGGTCAATAATATAATAACCAAATTTTATTCAATAATTTTTCCCTACACAGTTTTTTTTAGTTTTCCGAAAGTTTTCATTTTATGACTTACGCCCTTTAAAAAAAAAAAACTGATTCAATTAGTAATGGAAAACAGATTTGAAATTCAAAAAATAAATAATAAAAACCATGAGTTTGACACGTCAAACAATCAAGGAGAAAAAAGTTAAACGTTATTTTAATACATATGGCTTGAACTTATTTGTAGTTTAATTGAGGTGACTGATTAAGAATATCAGTACAGCCACAACAAATGAAGCTGCAGTGTAGGAAGTTCTGTACAAAGTATTCAGTATTGTCCAAAGGTCAGGTCCACAGAAATAAGGTGTTTTACCTTTTCAGTGCTTAACTTAATAAGCCATTCTCTAACTCTTTTCTTTAAAATTGACAATGAAGGAGAATCTTTAAATTTAAAATCTTTATGATAGTTGCTAATATTTCTGTATAAGATATTTGATATATAGTAAGGATTAGTGGTTGAATAGTGCAATCTTAACTGTAAGGAACTAACACCAATCAGCTGAGCGTATCTTGTGTTATAAGAATGGGAAATATCAGAAAATAAATTATTAAAATTTAAAAATATGTTTGTTATAAGAGTGTTAATGAAGAGTTTACATATTGTTAAAACTGAAATTTCTTGAAAGAGTAGGAAAGTGAGACCTTTTGTTAAATGCTATTTTTAAAATTTCTCTTTTGAGCTATAAATAGTGGTTGGAACACAGAACAACTCACACCTCCCCAAGCAATAATACCAAAGGAAAGAAGTGACTGTATATACTATAATAGGCTAATTTGATGTCAGACTTGTCTAAGATCTCACTAATCTGTTTAAAGCAAAGAAGTATATACGGATTTTCTTTGTTAGAAATTCAACAGACTGAGACCAACTCAATTGGGCATCAAATATTACGCCTAAGTATTTATAAAATACTACTTTTTCAATGGACCCACACGAACATGTCCTGTTGAAAAAATCACCACATTTATGAATTACAAGATTTTGAAGATTGTAATTATGAATAGTTCTTAAAGAAATAGGCATACATTTAGTTTTTGATATATTAAGTGATAAAATGTTCTGATCAAACCATTTTTTCAGTTCCCAAGTCGTACAAAGCACTCCTTTGAACTTCTGCCCAACTATTCCCCTGAACAAAAATGAGGATGTCATCCGCAAACAAATATAGTTTGCGATTTAAATTAACGTTACTAGAGGAGAAGGTGGTAATATGGACCCCCATTTTGTTATTTTATTATAAAATGTATTATTATTAATCAAAAATAGGGGGGATTAGCATAGATACAATTTGATGTTAGTTGCTGAACACATTGTGGTAGGTAGAAGTGTTTAAAACTTAATGTTATATATTTTTTAATTCGATTTTCAAAAGTCGACACATTATTCAGAAAACGGGATGTGCAGTTAATATGGCCCCCTTATTATGGTGTTTGTAATATGGACCCCTTATTAATAAATAGAAACGTTGGAGAATAAAATTATAGAACTGCTTTGTGACAAAAATCATGTTTATTATACATAGGTAGATATAAGCAGACGTAAAAAATGAAATTGTGAACCACAATAATGATCAATAAACAATAGTCTAGACTAATGGTAATGATCAATGTATGGTCAATAATGATCAATGTTTAACGACAGAACTCGCAGACATACTCCTCCTTCTCTGCACCTGCACATTCGTTATGAGCCCAAAGACAACACATTAGGCATTGGACCCATAATTCCCCGCGGACGTTGCTGGAGAAAGGTTCTCCTACCTTCAACTAAGGGGGTCATATTGCAGACATGAGCATGTTAAAAACACGTGGTTATAGGATAAAAACTGTAAACCCCAAAACTTTCTAGACTCCGTTAAACTATTGGCAATAACCTCTAAACAATATGCATGGCACTTATAACTAAGTATTTATCTTCTATGGTAGGTTAAAATCAAGAAATTGACATACCTTTTAAAGTTTTGAAAATCACAAAACCAGAAATCACCTTACAACTACTCAGCGGCTGCGTCGAATGGCTACTAGCGCTCCTACTGGCCAGTTGGTATACTAGTGGACTAGTTCCAGTGTTCCCCACGAGATAACAGCACATTGTTATTAAAATACGGAGGGGGCCATTTAATATGCAGGGGCCATATTACCACCATCTCTAATATTACTGACTTATATTAAGAACAATACCGGGCCAAGAGTACTACCCTGGACCAGCCATATTTTACATTAATGGGGTCAATATCAACCCCACATAAGGACACATATTGTAGTGAGAACTATTAAACCATGCGAGGGCGTTACCACGAATTCCAATAAGTTTGAGCTTAGTCAACAACTTACTTCTGTCAACTGAGTCAAATGCTTTGGCTAAGTCTAGAAATATTAGCATTGAACGTTTCCCATTAGAAATACAACTATTTAAATCTCTAGAAATATCAAACAACGCATTACCTATGGTTTTATCACATCTGAACCCATATTGACACTCTGCTAAAATTTTATTGTGATATAGGTAAGACATGAGTTGCTCCTTTACTATACGCTCTAAGATTTTAGAGAAGACGCTTAACAGGGATATGGGGCAGAAGTAATTTTTATCTGTATAATTATTTACTTTATGTAATGGAAAAACTTTGGCTGACTTGAAACTATTAGGAAACTTGCAAGATGAAAGAGTTAAATTAACTAGATGTAATAAAGGACGGACTAGTATGAACAGATTTTGTTTAAGAACGTCAGCTGAAACGTCATTGAAACCAGGTGCGGCCCCTCTCCTGAGTAAAAGGATGATGTCAAGTTCAGTGACAGTTCTTAAAGTGAAGTTACAGTTGTTAAATGCGCATACGAAGTCGTTAATCGCTAGTTCCCCTTCCAAGTCAATATTATTTGCTAAATTTGGTCCCACATTCGCATAAAAAGGGTACTCATTGGCAAATTTCTCAATTATAGTAGGAGTTATGTTTTAAGCTGTAGGCAAACACATATTAATGGGAAAACCCTGTTTGTTTTTTGTCCTTCCCACTATATTAGCCTGAACTATATGTTGTCTATAATATTCTTTTTTATCATGTTTAATTGAGCTACTAAAATTTTGTCTTAAATTACGAAATTTATCTCTTAATTGTACATTAAAAGGTTGCCTTTTAAGTGCTTTAGTCATCTTTATCTCTTGAGCGAATCAACCTGATAAGTTCATGTGTGATCCATGATTTAAGCTTTTTCAATCTCTTTGAAGTATTTATCTTGGGTTTTTTTCAAATTAGAAATTGAGGTCTTGAATAGTTCTGTAAAACTAAGTGAGCAGAGGTCAACAGCAGTATAGTCCGATACAGAAGTCTAGTCGATTTTAACCAAGTTTTGTGCCAGCAGTCTGTAATCAGTGTAGGTACGTATAGAGTCGTCATGTATGTCAGGAACAGTGGTGTGTAGATTATCGGAAATGATAAGTGCTCTACTATAGTGGTCAGTAATGCTAGTCTGGAACACGGCTGTTTGTATTCTTTCTACATTGATAATCCTCACAAATATATGATCCAGACAAGACATGCAGTAATCTGTAGTTCTAGTAGGTTTGTCGATGAGCTGAACAAGTCCCGCTCCCAGTAAACTGTTTAAATAGTTGCTGGTAATTGAATTGTCTCGTAGTAAGTTTATATTGATGTCGTCTATCAGTAGGCACGTTTTGTTCAAGTCAAGACAGTCATAGTAATTTTCAAGTGCAGTTATAAATAAATAAGGGTCACTATCATGAGTCCTGTATAAAGCAAGTAAATTATAAGTATTGTTTGAGTGAACAAAGTTTAACTTGAGTTCGTACACATCTCCAAGTGTTACTTGTGCAGCTGTCACTGACAAATGTTTATTAACTAAGATGACTATTCCATCACACCTATTACGCAAATAATCTGAAACCATGACATAAAAACCCTCAACGTAAACCCCATCCTCTCCACCCTCCAACCAACACTCTGACATAATAATTAAATCTAAACTTCAAATAAAGGATTTAAAATACAATATAAGATCTTTGAAGTTTGGTGAAAACTTCTTATATAAGTATGAAATATTTTAAGACCACCTCCATCGTTATCTTTATTCTCATAAAAATGTGAGTATTTGTCTAATGTGTCAAGCTCTAAATAAAATGAAAACGTGTTGTTATTTTCGATGTCGTCTTCGTTCGCCATTATTCGAACTCCGCCTACGACAGCCCAACCTGCCCATTTACAATGTAAAGCCATTGAAACACACTTTAATTACAAAACAAAATATGTACATTTATGCGGATTCCTAATACCATAATGAAATAAAATAACTAAATTATGTTCTGCACATTGAGTAAAACAATACTATTAACACTAATTTGCTTTATATTGAAATAGATTATGAAGTAAAAATATAATAAAAATTAAAATATAGTAATAAAAATAAATTTAAATAACGTAATTCATTATGTTCAATCAGCAGTTCGTTGTTAGAATAACTGAAGAAAAGAACTAAACATAAAATCTCAATTGTTTAATCCTATGTCAATCAACAAACGTATGTATATTATCATTAAACTATGTAAGATAAAAAGGACATTCAAAT
This sequence comes from Stictocephala bisonia, assembly GCA_035578905.1. Taxonomy (NCBI): domain Eukaryota; kingdom Metazoa; phylum Arthropoda; class Insecta; order Hemiptera; family Membracidae; genus Stictocephala; species Stictocephala bisonia. Next base: position 7,832 of record JAQJVL010001700.1, on the reverse strand, counting down.
TATCTTTTAAAACAATGACAACAATTTTTAAGTGGAAAATCCCATGAATGATATGTACAAAATGAAAATTTATCTAACAAGAATTTAACTTAAGACCCTATATATATATTTGTATTAATGCAACTTAAGGACATTGTATACATATTACAACTGAATGCAGTAATTACAAAATATTGTGCTTCTGGATATTTTATATAGTCAAGTAAATGGATATGTTAATAAAAATAAAATAAATACAAACAATAGTAATAATTTTTGATAATCAATAAAACTAAGTTAGCTAGAACTGATGTTTGTAATTTCTCATATAATAGTAAATAATACATACATTATAAAACATTTTTAAATTGAATAAAGAACAATAACTTAAGTTCCTTCATTGTACCATAATATTAAAAAAAAAATAAAATAAAATGCATTAAATTATTAGTGATTCAAACATTATGGGTGCTGGATTTATTTTATTTAAGGATAAGTTAATATAATAGCAAAATGTTAAATTGAAAAATCAATAAAATTAATTTCACTCGAACTGTCGATTGTAATTATTGATAAGATAATTAGATTAATTAAGATAATAAGATTGTTGTAGTAGGTGTAAATAAAACGCATATTTTAAACTATTTAATTTTAAATAAACGTGAATAATTTGACTTAACATTATTACATCTTTAAAAAAATCGTTCGTTATACCAAAATATAGAAAAAAAATGCTTTCAATGATAAGTGATTACAAATTTGTATGTACTGAATTCATCTTACTTAAAAGGATTAGAACAACACCATGAAAACATAAGTGGAAAACAAAGAACATAAATGTGTACCTTAAGCACTCTTGTGAGAACTAGCGCAATCGTATTTGTCAGGCGCAATCGTATTGTATGAGACTTAGCGTCCGGGGCAGCTGTCAACTTAATGATATCCTTGCCGTTGATAAAACGTGCGTGATGGATCTTCTTTTCTTTCATCAGTCTGCTAGCTCGACTCAGAAGCTCCTTGTTGTGGAGAGTCAACTGCACATTGATGAAAATATGACTTGGTGCAAGCGATGGAGAATTGTTGGCAGAGCTAATACCTCTCTTACCTCTAGCATCAGATAACCAGGATTCCCTCATTCCTCGAGAAACAAATTGAACAATAATGGGTGGATGTGTATGTTTTTCTGAGTATAGCCGTAGTCTATCGGCGATGGATACATCCTCCTTTTTATACTGGATGTTGATGACCGATGCTAATTTCTGCAGTATGACATAAACATTCTCATTAGTAGTCATCGATACACCTACGATCTCAAGATTAGAAGAGCGAGTATGCTGTTCAGAGTCCCAGAGTCTATGTCGCAAGTTTTCAACTCTGCCCTGCATACCATCTCGTTCCCGCTCCAGTGTGTTGCAACGCTGACTCAAATAGACCTGTTCCTCTCAACAGACTGTATTTTTTTTTCAAAAATGCTAAATTTGTCCATAAGTAACAAAACGAAAAATTTTAAGATGTAAAACTTAAAACTACAGGCCAGTATTACTTAAGGCGTCCGTTCCGCTAAACTGACTGATAACAACTGAACTGAAAACTGACTGGTAACTGGCCTAGATACCTGGAAGTACTCAGTTACCTGTGAAGGGAGGGGGATGCAATTACATAAGTGGTACCGACGATGATTGCCATGATCCGTAACAACATTAAAGTAAAAGAACAAATAAAACAAAATAATTAGGCCAGTTCACATAGCTAATGGGATTGTATTTTAAGGAGGAACTTTATCTAAAAATTTCAAATGAATATTTATTATTATTATGTAAGTGTAAAATATAAATTAAAAATCAGTTTAAATTTCAAATGTGATAGATATGTTACAGAATAATTTACAAGTTTTAGAATATAAACAGTTTGATCTTGTTTATATTAGACTGTGTAATGTAAGTGAAAAACCAGGAAAATCTGGTTAGATAAAATTGTGATTTCTACAGGTATCATACCTAAAGAAAACATAACAAAACCCTACCAAAAAATTAGAATTTTACAAGAAAAATCATATATCAAATAGAAAAATTATATCAAATTTAAAAAACAAGTTTAAGACAATGAACTGAACGAACCAATTTGTCTAATTTGACAACAAAGACAAATCAAATAACATGCTATTCTTTAAATTAAATCTTAACAAAATAATTGATGTAAAAATACTGTGAAAGTCATCAGGACGTTATCTCTCAATTTTCTAGACTTGCATTACAGTCCATAGGCTATTTTTGACAGTATTTGTTATAAAAACCTTTGTACTATCTTTGAATAAAGTTTTTTTTTTTGTTAGATTTGATTCCTGCACATAGGATTGCTCTATTTACCAGAAAGTTGTTATACACTGAGGCAAGACTGTATAATGCTTATCAACGTAGGCAAATAGAAGGAAAGAAGCTCAAGAAAGAACTGCACTGATGGCTAGATAAAGAAATTTTACACAATCAACGAGTTCCTGGTCCAAGAAAGTCGTGATAACAACCCTGGGCAACAAACAAGAGAACAAAGGACTGCTGAATCCAACCACTATTATTCATTTTACCATTCATATTATTATTTTGCATTGTATTCTATTTACACCTATTCTGAACTTGATGTTTATCAATAAAGTTTCTGAAAAAGAAAAAATAATGAATAGTGATTATTCTACTGTATGTACCTCAAAGTATTACGTAAACTATTGGTTGTGGAAGAGTCTCCTAAAACTCAACTCGTAAATGTGAAACCAATAAATCATTTGAAGATATGACACCATGACTATACTCTCATTGATAGTCCTGTGAGTGGATTCTCTCAGAACACTGACCAAACATTTGACGATACAAAACCAGATGAATCTGGCCATATTCCTGTTGATAGTTCTAGGAGTGGATTATCTCCATACACTGAGGAAGCTTCAGGTTTTCCAGTATACAGACACTGGGAAGACCCTTCCACGGGGAATCCGCAGAGTTGGCAGTGACAAAGGTCCTCCAAGAGTCTCGCTTGGCTTTTCTCACACGCGACCGGAACGAGTTTCGAGCACGACAATATGCCCTCCACCCTTCCTCAGTCCGACTTTGGGTCACGTTGCGATACAGGCGATGGAGACCACGTCTCCCCCTCTCTAGGGCTGGAGTCCACCAGGGAACCAGTCTTCGATTGGAGCCTGTAGCCGCAGGGATGGCCAACCTGCACGCCCTTGTCAGGACGCTAGTCAGTTCCCCCGCTTCCCTGTCTAGGTCCTCTGGAGTCACTATGACAGGATCTCTCCCATCAAGGACTCTGAGGGCCTCGTCGAACCGCGGCCAGTTCGCGCTAGAGAGCCGGTAGCGAACCCCAAGTGGGGCAGGGCGCTGCTCGCCCACCCCTTGAATGCCGAAGGTGGCAATAATAGGCCATGGTCGCTTGTCGTCGCCTCCGGCATGACCTTCCAGGACCGTAGGCGAGATGCCAGGTCGCGCGAGCACATGGTGACATCGATATTCGAAGTCGAGACATTGTACCCGTGGTTGGTCTCCGGCTGTCCGGGGTAGTTCAGAACCGCCAGCCGGTTGGCAACCGCTTACTCATATATCCTCTCGCCTCTTTGTGCTGCCCGCCTCATCCCACCATCCATACGGCTATGCCAGGACGGGTGATGAGCGTTGACATCGCCAGCGAGAAGGATTTCTCCATCCCCCCGGGTCATCAGTACCGACAGCACTCCTTCGACATGGTTCAGTTCCACCTCTACATCCCTAGCTGGTCTGAGGTAGACACAGACTAGGTAGACGGGTGCTTGACCAGAGCCAGACAGCTGTGAAACGGAGCAATAGTTAGTCATGTATGCACTGAGAGCCAGCACATCCATGTCATTATTGCGCACCAAAATCGAAGCTGACACGCGGCCGGGGCCGGTGAAAGCAACAACTCGTCCGTTCGGAGGGCGCGGGACAGAAACAGTACTGGTGACGTACGGCTCCTGGATAAGCACCACATCAAGTGAGTGCTCCCTCGCCGCCAACTCAAGCTCAGCAGGCAGTGTGCGCCCACGCCCCATATTAAGTTGCCCGACGGTGAACGCCATGACAACTTTCTACGGGGGGGCCCACGGTCCACCCGGCCAAGCAGGGGGCAGTTGTTGTCCCAAACACTGTGGGTGTCAGGTCGGCGCGAACGCCGGCACAGAGCACACCGCGGTGTCTCGCCACTCCTGGGGCAGTCCTTTAAGACGTGGCCGACCTCGGCGCAGTGCCCACAGGTAGGCGCTTCCGAACGGCAGTGAGAGCTCACATGTCCCTGCGCGTAGCAATTGTAACATCGGACAACGGCGTTGTCCTCCGATACCCTGCAAGAAACCCATCGGACCTCGATCCGGGCGGCCTCAAGCAGTGCCTTATGCAGCTGGGGTGAGCACTCGAAAACCATTCAAATTCAAATTCAAATGATTTATTCTGTAAATTGACAAAATATACATTGTATTACAGTCGTCAATGCTTATCGTACATCCATGAATAAAATAATACATTTAATTTAAAATAAACTTGATAAATCCACTATTATTCCATTTGTAAAACTATAAAAACTCCTCAACGGAGTAACAGGCTCTTTCTAAGAGATATTCCCTAGTCAACTTTTTAAATTTATTTGGGTTTGTTTCTGATTTAATTGTTGCGGGTAATTTGTTGAATAGTTCTGGACCCATGTTTTGGGGTAATTTTGAGGCTAGTTGCAATCTATGAGGGGCTTGTCTGTGTTGGTCACGTGCTCTTGTGTTGTATAAGTGAACATCAGAACCGGTCTGTATTGAATCAAACTTAAAACTATAATATAGGAGCATTTCATAGATATATATTGAGGGCAATGTCAAAATCTTTAAGGATTGAAAATAAGATTTGCACGGTGCTCGTCTATGTAGCCCTGCCATGATTCGTACAGCCCGCTTTTGTAACCGGAATATTCTCATAAATTTGGAATGAGATGCTGAACCCCAAAGGACAATGCCGTACCTCAGTCTTGACTCAATGAGGGAAGTATATATAAGTCTTAAAAGAAAATGGTCTTGGTATTTAGAATATCTTTTCAATAAAAACAGTTGTGATGCTACTCTAGAACATAATGTGTTTATATGCTGATCCCACGATAGTGTATTATCAAAAATGATTCCCAGATATTTGCAATTTGATTCAGACGGCAGTAAAAATTCATTCATGAAAACTAACGGATCACTATTTCTATTTATACAACTTGAAAAAGAAATGCTTGTTGATTTTGAGGGGTTCACGTGTAAGTTATTAGAGTTCAGGTATTGGTATAATTTTGTGAGTTGTAAATAGCAATTTAATTCTAAATTCTCCGATGACTTTTCTTGGAAAAGCAAGGCTAAATCGTCCGCGTACATGGTTAATTTTATGTTAGGAAAATTTTGCGTTAAACTATTTGTATATAATATGAAGAGAATTGGTCCCAACACTGAGCCTTGAGGGATTCCAAATTCTAATTTTAATTTTTCAGATTTAACATTTCTAATTTCGACCACTTGAGTTCTGTTTAACAAGAAGGATTTGATCCAGTCTAGTGCAACACCTCTCACCCCCAAACAATACAATCGGCGAAAGAGGATTTTGTGGTCTAGACAATCAAAAGCTTTTTGTATGTCAAGGAATACACCTAAGGATTTAAACCTTTTGTCTAAGGCGGTGATGGCATGTGTGACAAATTTGACCAATGCATCGGTTGTGTTCTTTCCTTTAACAAAGCCATATTGTTCTTTACATATTAAGTTAAATTTCACAAGAAAACTTAGTAGTCTATTGACAAATACATGCTCAAATACTTTGGATATTGTTGATACGTTAGCAACCGGACGGTAACTAGCCGGGTTATTTGTATTTCCGTCTTTATATATTGGACGCACGATTGCTTGTTTCATTTCCAGCGGAAAGAAACCCTCTGCCAAAGAAGAATTAATCACGTCTGAAAGAGGCGTACAAATATGTATCGCACAGTGACGAATTACTTTGTGTGGTATTGCGTCGTATCCATATGCGTTTGAATTTTTTAATCCCATAATTACTTTGTATACTTCCTCAGGGTCTGTAGGAGGTAGCATGAGTGTACTAAGGCAAGTTTTGTCTGACAGTGACTGTATCGGTGGTTCCGCTATCATTACGCTCTTTTGTTTACCTACACTAGCAAAGAATTCATTCATGTCCGTTGGGGTCGGCATATCCGTAGGTAACAAAACAGGTTTTGTATTCCTATCACTATTTATTATTGACCAGGCTTCCTTGGCTATATTATTAGTACTGCTTAGACGCTCATACAAATGAGACGCTTTGGCCGCGGATATAACCTTACGATAGATTTTTTTATAGTGTGTATAGTAATCTATAAATTCTTTAGTTTTATTAGCCTTCCTTCTGTAGTCTAGTTCTTTAAGCTTTTTTGAAGAAATAATTATACCTTTGGTTATCCAAAGTTTGTTTGTTTTCTTTTTATTAATTTTATAACGGGTTTTTAATGGGCAAGATATTGTAAAATAATACTCAAAAGTACCCATAAATTTTTTAAACTTAGACTCGGTATTGGAACAACTATTTAAAATACTCCATGACTCTTTGCTTAGTAAATAGTTTAATATTCTCAAATTTTCCGGGCAAGTGTTATGCATCGCTCGTGTGCTTCCACATGAAGGTATGTTTTCCGCGGAGGTGCTTTGGAATGTGACAGTGATATTTTGCGCGAAATGATCTGATAATCCTGTGCCTATAACGTCTACCTGCAACATATCAGCACCAACGTTAGATAGAACATGGTCTATTAATGTGGATGAAGAGCCTGTCACCCTCGTTGGTGAGTGAACATACTGTATTAAATTGAATTCTTTCATAAGATCTTTTAACCTGTTTGTTTCGGCATTATTTTTTAACCAGTTAAGGTTTAGGTCACCAACTGTTAAACACAACTTATTGACTTTTGTCAAATACTTTGATAGTAATTGGTAAAATAAACCAAAAAAACTATCTATATTTGAGGCGTGTGGTGGTCTATAAATACCAAATAAAATAAGTTTTTCATTGTTTCTTAGACTAATTTCTATTCCTGCTACTTCAAATACCATTTCTCTACAAAATATATTTACATTTAACCTATTTACATTAATTTCTCTTTTAGATAAAATTACCAAACCGCCACTACTTTTATGCTCTGACCTTGAAAACTCACAAATAACATCATACTCTTGAAAATGTATACCATCTTCCACGCACCGAAAAAGGGCCTGGAGGATATGACAGTGAGGTGATCCCCGATCGCCTCTCTCTCCACCCCTAGTTTGGGTACCGCGACTTGGTCCAATATGGCAGCGACCACGTCTCTGTCTTCAACATCAGTTGGTATGCCAACCACCTTGAGCCTCAGCTTCCTCTTGGGTAGGGCGATGGTCGTAAGCTCAGGCAGTTTTGCCTGAACCACCCCTAGAAACTTGTCCACGGCCGACTTGTGGAAGAATTCCACAAGAACGCCGTCCCTCGACGCCGCCTTGACCGCTTTCACTGCGATCCCGTGCTCGCTTAGCGTGACCGCCTCGACGAGCAATGTCCTCATGGCAATACTAGAAGTAGCATCGGAGGAGCCGGGATACACAACTACGGCCGGTGACCTGGCATCCTTCTGAGGCGGGTGGACCTTGGCCTGACGACCTTGTTCACCCCGAGGTTCCGTCATCGGCGGGGGCTTCGGTAGGGCCTTAGGTTGGGCTTCAGGACTAGCCTTCGTCGCCTTCCCCTGTTTCCCTTTACGACCCTTAGACCCTGTGACAATGGACCATCCTCCATTTTCTGGGTCTTGCC